>APFE030614101.1:0-17256 GCA_000404065.3 Pinus taeda
GAGACATGTCGTATTGAAAATGAACAAAGTAAATCCCTAGGGCCACCTATTACTTTAGCTACATCACAATAGGCTTAACATGTCATTTCAGGGAATCAAACTTGGGTGGAGAGGGAGTTAACATCCCATCACAAACACTTGACCAACCCTTACTTGACATGTGGATGATGTGTTTATGTGGCTATTATTTCCATTTATTATTTTAATTATTTTATAAATTCAAGCAAAACTAATGCATGATTTATCTAGGGTCCAACGATAATTAATTTGCATAGTCTAAGTTTTACCTGTTGTGATGAACTATTATAGTAGAATATCCACAACAATTTTACATATTACCAACATACCCCTAATGTAGAAAGACCAAGGCATAAGAAAAACTCAGAGAACTAGGAGTGCATGTACCGGTAAGCTCCAAAGATACTAAAATAACAAAAGATAGATGAAAAACAATGAGAAGGAAACCACACATAGAATATGTATGGCTTCAAGGGGCTAAGACCAAGAAATAATTGCACATTGCACACACCCTCTAACTATGTCTAATAAGAAAAAATTCCAACAAACGAACCAAAAACTAAGACAAGCCCCTACTAAGTTAACTTCGGGCTAAATGTCCTTCCTCCATTCGACGCAACTAGCTTCTCCCACACAATGCTTCATTATCCCACCTTGTCAATGGAGACCACTGTCAAGAAATTCAAGTACCAAATCAAAGTTAATTCCAAGAAGTCAAGAGAGGGGTGGGCTTATCCTTTCAAACCATAGCTCCTTGCTTGTAATCTAATGATAGTGTCGATTTGACAAGTAGTGATTAATTACAATATTACATGATCTCGTTTCCGTAACCTAGGGGTTTTAAGGAATTAGATGAAAAGCCTTATTGGCTACAAAATCAACGAATGGTCATGTTTTCACAAAACATGGTAAAACAAGACTTTATGCAAGTTACAAATCTCCTTCTAAATTTAGGTTATAATTAAAGTAACTCTTATATTATACGACATTAATTTGATAATTATACTTAAGTCTCTTGTGATAATCAAAAAATTTGTTTTATTTTTTTTGTTGAAAAGAAAAAAAACGCAAAAACTCTACTTAAGTATTTATATATTTTTCAATCCCAGATAAAAAAATAATTTAAAGTTATCTTCACAAAATTGAATAAAAATCACAACCTCCCCCTTTTGATTTTATTTATTATTTTTAAAATTTGAAAATTCATTAAATATAAATAAAAAATATCATTAATATTGTAATTTAATTTAATATATATAGAAAGAATGTTTTTGTTGCAGATGGTTAAGCATCCTTCAGGAGAAAGGGGGTATGGGGTTGTTTATAAGATACATAAAAAAATAATTCCATTATAGTCATGGAAAGCTCATTGTTATAAGGTCAAACCAATTTGCCTAAGAAAGAGTGGTAAACCTTCTTCGTAGTGTTGTTTCTTTCTTGTGTTTTTATAATATATGTATATGCTTCATAGAAAAGGGAAGAGACATTATAATAATGGAAAAGAAGAGAAAAAATGAAATATTATTGTTTTATAGTAGCCAATTTTTCTTAACAAAAAGCCAAAAAGAAGCATGTGAGTCTAAACTTTCATTCTATTGTTGATTTTATGTCTTTTACTTTATTTGTTCCCATCTCACTTCCGTCTTTGTTCATTGAAGTAAAAAGATGAAAAAGAAGTAGTAAGCTGTGAAATAGATATGGATAAACGATATAGGAATGTCTTGAAAGTATGAAGACAATTTAGCTAGTGTAAAAAAGTTTTATGATAAAAGGTAAAGGAAATTAATTTGTTTAGGGTTTTTGTTATTTTATTTTATTGTATATGTGTGAGTGTTTTGATTATTTTTCTAGTATTGTTTTGGTTAAAGTTTTGAGGAATAGTTTAATTGGTTGAGTTTTCATTGTTAAGTGCTTTGTTTATTGGGAAGTCATAAGGTCAAATCTTTTTTATACTTTTGGGGTTAGGCCTGATATATTATGTCGCTTTTGATGGATCTATGTAAATTATGATATATTATGCCACTTTTGATGGATCTATGTAGATTATTGCTTGTGGACGTAGCCGCAAACCATGATTGCATATAATATATATATATATAATATAATTTTGTAAAAAAATAAATTATATTTAATATTAAATATTAAATATGATGTATTAATTTAGATTTGTTAATTATTAGTCTAGATTCATTTTAATTTAAGATTTACTAAGCATAAAAAAAGGATCAAATTTCTTGTTATCAAAAATATGTTTTCATTTTAGGAGATTTGATCTCGTTAAAGATGGTTTTATATTTATATTATATTTATTTAATTTTCATGTTTTTTTTTAGGTTTATGTAATTTGACCAGTTAAAATGTTTTATTGATAATTATAATTATTATTCAATTTATTTTATTTTTAATTTTTAATTTATTTTCACTAAGTCAAAATGTTAAACATTACATATCTATTATACTAGGTTGGAGAGCACCTACCTAGATTCATCTTAACTCCAGATCTCAAGGTTTGCATCTCAAAAGTATTGATCCCTCTCGACGCTTGGTTGATCCAGAGTTAAGATGGATCTAGGATGGTTTAATCCCCCTGTAAATAGCACCACATGAATACCATGGATCAATACCGTGGGTTCTCATAAACCTCGAGCTCAAAAACCATTAGTAACTTGACCAAGTCATGTTAATAGACCACCCCCCGTAAATAGCACCACATGAATACCATAGATCAATATCATGGGTTCTCATAAACCTCGAGCTCAAAAACCACTAGTAACTTGACCAAGTCATGTTAACTTTACTGCCCGACAAAATAATAATAATAATAATAACGTATATTTTTTTTTATTATTTTAGTTTTGTTATTTTTAATTTAATATAGGGTTATTTTATTTTTATTTTATTTTGACTGAGTCAGAATGTTGACAAGATATTACAACATCTCTATCACACTGGGTTGGAGAACTCCTCGGGCAATAATTAAATTTGATATATTTTAAATATTTGAAATTTCTATAATAATCAACCTAAATTCATTTTAACTCCGGACCTACCAAGTGTTGAGAGGGATCAAATTTCTTGAGATACAAACCTCTTTTAGAGTGAAAAGAGATTTGAACTCTTTTCGTGCTTGGTAATCCAGAGTTAAGGTGGATCTAGGCTGGTTTAATTCCCCCCTTTAAATAAGCTATCTTTCACACGAATACCATGAGTTCTCATAAACCTAGAGCTCAAAAACCACTGAAACTTGACCAAGTCAAGGTTACCTTAATTACCCAACATAAATAAAGAAGTAATATAATAACAAACCTAGAATTTAAATTTTAGTTGAGTTATTTTATTTAACATAAGGATATATTATATATATAATATATATATATAAATATATATATATATATATATATATACACACACACACTTTAAATATTATAAACCAACCTAGATCCATCTTAACTCTAGATCTATTATGCGTCGAGAGGGATCAAATCTCTTTTCACTCTTAAAAATATTTTCAATTCAAGAGATATGATCCCTCTCGGCCCTTGGTAGATTCGAATTTAACATGGATCTAGGTTGGGTATTATACAAATTTCACATCTCTCTAAAAAAAAAATCATTTTATTAAAATCTTGGTTTAATCTCTATGGATTATCAAGGGGATATTTTTAGTAGTAGTGAGCGCAGAGGGTTTAGATGTATCTCAAAATTCTAACCTTTTTTCTTTTAGATTTAATTAAAAATGTTATAAAATTAAATTAAATTAAAATATATAAAATATTTTGAGTGAAGAGTTATATTTTTAGGCATGTAGTATTAATAAGCTATGGTATTGGCCCACGTTATTGTAACAAAGCCTATTTACAAGTTAATAATGTCAATGGTAAAGTGGGGGTGAATATCCATGGTTAAGAATCTTGTTATATTATAAGTTTATTCTAAATATTAAATTTTTATGTGCTTATGTGGTGAACCATGGTTAGTCATGGTCAATTATTGTTAGCCATGGTTAACCATAGTCCAATGTCGCATTGTGACAAATATTGTGTTAATATGAAAATCAATCATGGTCAACTATGGTGAACCATGGTTCAACATCGTATTGTGCCAAAGATTGTCTCAATATGTAAATCAACCATGGTCAAACATGTTAATTTTAGTGTTTATAATATTTATCATAGGGTTTATATACCTTGGTTTATAATATTTATCTTAGGGTTTATCATAGGATTTTCTCAATATGAAAATCAACGATTGTCAACCATAGTCAACCATGGTCCAACATTGCATTGTGAAAAAGATTATATTCACATTAAAATCAATTATGGTCAAGCATGGTTAACCATGATCACATTGTGACAAAGATTGTCTCTTGGTCCAACGTCACATTGTGACAACAATAGTCATCCATGGTCAACTATGTTCCAACGTCGCATTGTGACAAAGATTGTCTCATATGAAAATCAACCATCGTCACATTGTGACAAAGATTGTCTCTTGGTCCAATGTCACATTGTGACAACATGGTCATTCATGGTCAACCATGGTCCAATGTCGCATTGTGACAAAGATTGTCCCAATATGAAAATCAACCATTTTCCAATGTCACATTATGAGAAAGGTTGTCTCAATATGAAAATTAGTCATGGTCAACCAGAGTCCAACATCGCTTTGTGACAAAGATTATGTCAATATGAAAATCAACTATGGTCGACCATGTCTATTTTAGGCTTTATAATATTTATCTTAGGGTCCATATACCTTGGAATTATAATATTTATCCCTTGAGTTTAATATTATTCCCTTGCATTTATAATCCACTGGGTTTTTAGTATTAATCCCTTAGGTTTATAATACTTATCTTAAAGCTTATATACCTTTGGTTTATAATATTAATTGTTGGGTTTAATATTATTCCCTTGGGTTTATAATACCTTGGGGTTTTAGAAATAATCCCTTCGGTCTATAATATTAATCCCCTGGGCTTATCAATCTCAGAGTTCATATTCCTAGGGTAGGTGAAAATCAACCATAGTCAACCATGGTTAACCATTGTCAACCACAGTCAATCATGGACAACCATGGTCCAATATCACATTTAGACAAAGATTATCTCAATGTGCAAATCAACCATGGACAACCATGGTTAGCCATGGTCAATCATTGTCAACCATGGTCAACCATGGTTAACCATGGTCCAAGGTCGCATTGTGACAAATATAGTCTCAATACGAAAATAAATCATGGTCAACAATGGTGAAGCATGGTTCAACGTCTTGTTATGCCCATGATTGTCTCAATATGTAAATCAACCATGGTAAACCATGTTTATTTTAATATTTATAATATTTATCTTAGGGTTTATCAAAAGATTTTCTCAATATGAAAATAAATCATGGTCAACCATGGTCCAACGTTGATTCAGGTGGATGCTGGTGGCCACTTGCCTATCCCACTTGGACCCCCACAACTATCTCTTTCAGTTTTTCATTTTCCTTAATTATAGCACAATTTACTATTTTTGGTAGCTTTTCGGGTTCTGAACTTCTGGAGCCGTTTTGAGGCCCTAAACGACATTTTTTGGGAAAATGGGGGCCAACATATGGGATAAACCAATGTTGGCCATTAGAAAGTTGTAGTCCTCAGATAGATATTTCTAACGAGGTATTATGCGCGTCAAATGGAGATCGCATGCCAAAGTTACGATCCTGAGAAGTTGATGTACCAATTTACCCAAACGGGGCCCATAGTTTGGCGCTTCATCTCATAGGGTTAGGTTTTTGGATGTTTAGGGTTTTCCATTGTTTCTCAACAATAAATAGGCCTTCGAGCCTCATTGTAACACAGTTCAGAGGCATGTAGTTGCCACATCTCTCCTCAGAGATAAGCTACCATCGTCCGAGCTAGTTTATTTCCATTTCTATTTTTTTTCCAATGGAAAAATCGTAATTTTATTAATTAAAACAAAATTTACATGTTGTAGATGCTATGGTGCATTGCATTAGCAATATAGCTGCTGATCAAAGATCATGAAAAGAAACAAGAAATAAATGTACAGATAAGGGAAAAGTCAAGCTTTTCACCCTCTTTTCTTCTCAACATTTCTCCACCCCCCGGGTCTCTATTGGAGATATAAGTGCTAGCGTTGTGCCAGCCACAGGTTGGGGGTTTTCTTTATTAGAACCTGATGTGTCTGATATGTGTTTCCATTTGGATCTATTGATATCCATTGATTCTGGTATCTTTGTTGTCTAAGAGTCTATAGGTTCTTGTGGATTTATGTCTTCCACTTTTGGTTCTTTGTTCATCTGATTGGTCTCGCTGAGAATGACCCGTTCCACGTCTTCTTCCTCCTCGTCATCCGAGAGTGGTGGAGGATATTGCCATCCCTTGGCTAGTTTCCCTATTTTCTTCTTCCTACGAGTGTCTTTTTTGGTTGTTGGACACGTGTTTTGTAGGTTTCCCGTTTGCTGGCAGGTTCTGCATCTGAATGCTCTATTTTCATAATCTAAAACTTGTGTCCAGTGCCTCTGTCTATGCTTTAGTTGTATTTGATCTGGCAAACCTTTGTTGAGGTCTACTTCCACACATATTCGTGCAAAAGTGTAGATTCTTTCCTCCAGTCTTTGGTTGTCCATTTTGATGTAACGCCCAATAGTGTTACCAATTCCTACAAGTACTTGTTGATTCCAGAGATGTATTGGGAGGTTATGCAGTCGAACCCAAACAGGCATCCTAGAGACAACCATTGTATTTACATCAAAATCTAGGAACCATGGTGTGATGAAGAGTCTTGTAGACCCCCAAAACCAAGGTCCTTCCTATATTACTAAGTCTCTAGTTGCTGCTGTAGAAAAGTTTACTATGAAGAACCCCTTGGAGCAGAGATGTATTTCACATTGTGTAGTCCAATTTGTGAAAATCCAATGAAATAGATTGACAGGTTTGGGCCAAAAACAGTTGAATCTACATATTAGTGCTTGCCTTTCATATATAGTGCAGTGCTCATTTGTTTCTCTATGCTGAATTCTGGGGTATAATTCAACAGTTCCACGATATATGGTCTAGGATCCATACTTTTTTGATTTGGTGTTGCTTCGGCTATATTTTTCCCCTGAAGAATGTTTTTGAAGGATATACCTCCAATTTTTTTCTCCTGTTGAGTTCTTGTATTTTTTGTTGTGTGATTCCCACTTCCTTCACCTCTATAAGGATTCTCCTGTTGTCTGTCATGCCACCTCTTATACTCAGATTTAGAATTATTGTTGACAAAGATGTAATTTTGTAATCCCTGAGGTGCTTGGTGTCTTGGAGTACTCTGCCCTCATGTGCTGGTGGGATATCCCACTTGTTGCAAGATAAGATTATTCAATTTCTTCACAGAGTCAGTCCCATTTACCCAGAGTAAATGTGTTTTTCTGGCAAGGGCTTTTACAAATACTTGGAAATTGTGGGTACTTACCAAAGATCCAGATTTTGCTTCCGATTAAGGATATCTTGTCCAGGGATCTGCATTTCCTACGGTGTGACCGCTGCTTCCCTTGGAATGATCCTCCATGCTGGTCTCGGTTCCATCCTCTGTGTTCTCGGATTCCCTTTTGTTTCGTATAAATGGCACCATCACCATCTCTTCCCGTACCCTGCTACTCTTATAACCCAGGAAACGTGGTCTCCCCTTCATTGCATTTTTTTGTCTCTAGAAACGAAAGCCATCGGGAGTAGAACTTGTCAGTGTGCGCCTAGTAGGGATTGGGCTTCAAAGACAGCATGTATGCATCCTGCATCTGTAACAGTTCTAGATCCACCGACGCCATGTCATAGGCTTCAAGATCTCTAGTGCAGAATTCATCATTCCAACCAAGGCAATCGAGAAGGCTCGAGATCCACTGAGATCATGCCACAAGCAACCCAATGGCGTTCCCATGGCTGATCGAATGGCCATCCACGATCCATCCTTCAGCCTTTCTCTGTTCACAGGCTGCTACACCTTGGGTGGTTTCGTCCTTGGTTGAAAGAGGGCTTTCTTCATTTCTCGCGCCCATCTTCTTCTCCACGAATCCCTTGGGAACATCTGTGTGTATGGGGAGCGCTACTCCCCTTATTTTTCTTGTTTCCGATCTCTTGCTGCCATGAATCTTGACCATTATATTTGCTAGAAAACTCTTCTTTCGAGAGGGTGATACACTATCCCCAAATATGGCATAGGGCGCGATCGTGGTCGAAAACCCTACCCCATCTTGCAGATCAACAATGGGTTTCATGCGGAACCCCTGAGTTGAACCAACCATATGCGCTGCCATGGAGATCGAACCCAGATTTGTAGAGAAAACCCTAGCTGCTGCCCTCTAGCCTTAGACTACAACATTCAATTGGCACAATCTAGTTTTTTCATTTCCATTTCTATTTGTAAGCATATTTCAGTATTTTACATTAATGAAATGAAGTATTGTTTCTACTGCATCTCTGTATTTATGTTTATTTCTGTACTTTATTGCATTCTCACATAAATCCGGATCAAACGTCGCATTGTGACAAAGATTGTATCGATATGAAAATCAACCATGGTATAATGTCGCATTGTGACGATGATTGTCTCAATGTGAAAATCAACTATGTTCCAACGTCGCATTGTGACAAAGATTTTCTCAATATGAAAATCAACCATGGTCAATCATGGTCAACCATGGTTGCTGATGGTCAACCATGGTCAATAACCATGGTCACATTGTGACAAAGATTGTTTCTTGGTCCAACATCACATTGTGACAACCATGGTCAACCATGGCCAATAACCATGGTCACATTGTGACAAAGATTGTCCCAATATGAAAAACAACCATGGCCAGTGATGGTTAACCATTGTCCAAAGTCGCATTGTGAGAAAGGTCGTCTCAAGATGAAAATCAAGCATAGTCAACCATAGTCCAACGTCACATTGTGACAAATATTGCGTCCATATGAAAATCAACCATGGTCAACCATGTTTATTTTAGGGTTTATAATATTTATCTTAGGGTTTATATACCTTGGGTTTATAAGATTTATCCCTTGGGTTTAATATTATTCCCTTAGGTTTATAATCCCTTGGGTTTTTAATATTAGTCCCTTGGATTTATAATATTTATCTTAGGGTTTATATACCTTGGGTTTATAATATTTATCTTAGGATTTACATACCTTGGGTTTATAATATTAATCACTTCAGTTTGATATTATTCCCTTGGGTGTATAATAACTTGGGGTGTTAGAATTAATCCCTTGGGTTTATAATATCAATACTTTGAGTTTATAAATCTAAGGGTTCATATTCCAAGGGTATAATATTATTCATAAAGTTTATGATATTAATCCTAGGGTTTAATACAATTCCCTTAAGTTTATAATCATGGTCAACCATGTGCAACTATGGTCCAATGTCACATTGTGACAAAGATTGTCTCAATATGAAAATTAACCATGGTAAAACATGGTCAACCATGTTTACTTTATCATTTATAGTATTTATCTTAGGGTTTATAATATTAATCCTTTGGGTGTATTATTCCCTTTAGTTTATAATATTAATACGTTATGGTCACATTGTGACAAAGATTGTCTCTTGGTCCAACATCACATTATGACAACTATGGTCAACCATGGGCCAACGTCGCATTGTGACAAAGATTGTCTTAATATGAAAATCAACCATGGTCAACCATGACCCACCAATTTCCAACGTCACATTGTGCCAAAGGTTGTCTCAATGTGAAAATCAAGCATGGCCAGCCATTGTCCAACGTCGCATTGTGACAAGGATTGTATTAATATGAAAATCAACTATGGTCAACTATGGTCAATCATGTTTCTTTTAGGGTTTAAAATATTTATCTTAGGGTTTATATACGTTGGATTTATAATTTTTATCCTTTGTGTTTAATATTATTCCCTTGGGTTTTTAGTTTATTATTCTCTTGTGTTTATAATATTTATCTTAGAGTTTATATAGCTTGCATTTATAATATTAATCCCTTGGGTTTATAATACCTTGAGGTGTTATAATTTCAATCCCTTGGGTTATCAATCTAAGAGTTCATATAATATTATTCATAAGGTTTATAATATTAATCTTAGTGTTTAATATAAATCTCTTGGGTTTATAATCATGGTCAACCATGGTCCAATGCCACATTGTGATAAATATTGTCTCAATGTGAATATTAACCATGGTCAATCATGGTCAAACGTCGCATTGTGACAAAGATTATCTCAATATGAAAATCAACCATGGTAAAACATGGTCAACCATATTCATTTTAGGGTTTACAATATTTATCTTAGAGTTTATATACCTTGGGTTTATAATATTTATCCATTGGGTTTAATATTATTCCCTTGAATTTATTAATCGAAGGGTTCATATTCCTAGGGTATAATATTATTCATAGGATTTATAGTATTAATTTTTAGGTTTAATATAAATCCATTGAGTTTAATAAAAACTATTTATATTATTAAAACAATATATTATTATAATGAATTATCTATTTAATTTAATGAAAGATTAATTAATCAGATTAAATGAATGATTATTATTATTAACGAAGTAAATAAATTAATTGAAATAAAAAAAGAATTGAATCAATGTTTTTTAATATATATTAATGAATAATGTTATTTAATTTAATAACAATAAAAATAAAATACTAATTATTAATAGTAGTAATATTAATTAATGATAACCCTCGAACCGGGTGCAAACTAGCAAATCTCCATCCAATCAATCTGTAATCGGAGGTATGTGGATCCCAAGGGGCCTCTACGCCACCCTCCACATGCATGAAGCACGTGGAGGGGTGGCGATTGCATGCTAGCATTTAATGCAAGGTTGGAAGGTGTTGATAACAGGAAAATGCGATAAGCTATCGACCTTCCCAGCAATGACATTGGTAATTATTTCGTCTGTGTTGTGTCTTGGCATTGTAGTGGAATTGAGCAATTCGACAAGCCGCTGAGGAACTCTGTGCTGGTCGTTAAAAGGGCTCGGGTCCTCTTGTAGTGGGTTTAGGTTGTTGGTTTCAGGTATGTTCTCAACCTTCTCATATATCTCTTTATCATGGTTCACCTTTATTGTCTGCAGGGTTCATGGGAGACGAGATGCGTAGTGAATGGAATAGTATGGCATAGGTCTTCCCAGGAGGGTTATGTTGTTGCTGATTTGTTTGATGGTTGTCTGGTTTTCTATATCCCTATGTCAATATTCTTTGGAGTTCTACTTGCTCGCATTGGCATGTTGATGGTAAGGCCCATGGGCCACCCCAGGTTTCTCTGGTTATGTTAGTGGAATTTCCTTTTATGTTTTTCTCTTGTTGTATGGAGATGTGTCCCTGAATTCTTAAGGTCTTGGCCCAGTAACAACGAGATTTACCATGATACCCTCCATTGGTCTATGTTTTGGTGCACTTCTGTTTATGAACCTTGGGACTATTCCCATTTCAGGGACTTGGGTTGCACTAAGAGATACCAACAATTTTTGTATGGGTCGTGGTTCTTACACTTGTTCACGCTAACAGGTTCCTTGGCTAGGTGCGAACCTTGGAAACTCTCGGCTCCTAGGTTTTGGCTCGCTTGGGGTTGGTTTTATGTTCTCACTTCGGTTGGTTTCTGTTTGTTGTGTCAGTTCCTTGTAACAAGCATTATGGCTCGCGCTGCATATAGGAGAGGGAAGACCGCCAAAGGCTCCCATGGTCTTGGGAAGCAGGCCAAAACAAACAATTTTCCCATTACTTCTACTGGAAAAACCAGTGGACCCAAGTCCGCCTCTAAGATCATAGATGAAGAAGCCATTGCATATCATACGGACTCAACCCCGATTCTTCGGCTTTTAGCCCAGTGGGAAGAGGATTTAAATAAGAAAGCCAAGTTTCAGGATATTGATATGGAGGAATGGAAGACCCTGGTGTCTAATCCTGGGCATTCTTGGGGTCACACCTCTCAGTGCAAACAAACGGTTCACTTATATTGGTTGATGAAGAGCTTTTTGGGTAAATCCCTAGAGCACATTCCCTCAAGCTTGGCCACGAATACTTACACTTTCCTAAATTATAGCCATGAATTTCAACAAATCAAATTCTAGCTGTAGAAGCAAAATGGTCATCTCAGTCGCATAGAACATCACATCCCTTACATTCCTCAATATGAACTTCCGGGGTCAAGTTCAAAGGACCCAACCCCAATTGACTCAGTTGATGACGAATAATCTTGTCGTTCGCCTTGTTTTGAATTTTTAGCATATGCATTAGTTTATGTATTTTCAGTACTTTAAGTATGTTTATAGATATTTAGATGGTAGGCAGTATAAAGACAACCGAACATTTTAGCATAGCTGGATAGACTTATTCTATTTTGTTTTTGGATGGGTTATCATTGTTGTTAGGTGGTCAACAAACTTGGTTTCCCTTAGGGCAGGTTGAGGCCACCTAACTATTGAACATCTGGATGTAACATGCTTGTTGTTGAAAGATAATGAAAAAGAAAGGTCCTACCAAGCTGAACATAAGATATTAATTAATAATAATAATCATAATAATATGAATGTTGAGAAATCTTTCGGCAAAATTCACATAAAGAAACTATAAATCGATGCGTTTCAAACCATCTAGTGTCGTTCATCTTCGGGACAAGATGAAGAACGGGATCATGGCATTAGAATAAATGATGATAGAGATGTTTTCTAGCGTTAGAAATACAACTAGTTTTGACTAAATTATAATTAATTAATAACATTTTTTAATTAAATAAAATAATAGATGGAAATTAAACTTTATATAAAAAAATTAAATTAAAATTATTATTATTTTAAAAATGAGGTTAATGATAAGGTCAAATTATTATACTAAACAAATAAGTAATAAGAAAATGGAAAAAATGAAAATAAAAGTAATAAATAAACAAAATAAAAGCAATAAGGTCAAATTTAACTATTCTAAACAATAAAACTAAAAATAGTAACAAGAAAATGAAAAACTAAAATAAATAAAATATAGTTTATGAGAGAGTTTTCGGCGTAAATCACATGATATTTCATTTGTCGACGTGTTTCGAACCAACCAGTGTGATTCATCGTCAGGACAAGTTGAATGAACAGATCTCGCTTTGCATATTAAATAGATGGAGCAAAACATCCAACCGCTATATTTCTTGACCAGGTAATGACTATATTGACAACAGCTAGATTTAACCAGGAAACGGTTAGTTTGGACTGGATTAGGGGTATAACCTTTATTTAATTAAATAAGTTAATTCAATTAGTTATATTCTTATTAAAAAAAAAAGTAAATGGGCCATTTTATAAATTAAATTATAAATATAGATATTAAAATAAAATAAATTATAAAATAAATTAATTTAAATTAATAAGTTAGTTATCAAAGTTATTATTATAAATATTAGAGGTAATTAATTAGTTAGTTATAAAAGTTATTAAATATATAAATAGTTAGTTATATATTAAAATATAAGTTAAAGGGACGGTTTCATACACTTATATTTATAAATATATATTACTAGCAATTGTCCCAAAAGGTACAAAGAGAGGTTGATAGGATTATTAAATTGGAATTGTTGAATTTTTCTAGAAGAGTTAATTGGTTTGTGGAAAACCTTGTTTTCTTGGACTGGATCATTGTGCAATTACTTTTCTTTAGATATTTTGTTTATATCTATATTACAAGGAACACATTGAATGTCTTATTTCATTTATGCTATCCTTACTAATATCCTTTCCATGCTTTTTCTTGATCAATTTGATGAAATATTCCATTATACTTTGGTAACGCTGGTTGGCTAGCTGGACCATGTAACTCTCGCATTTTAATGCAGTAAACGATCTTTGAATCCCCTGGAACTTCATTACTTTGCTCATGATTTACGATCAACTTTCATCGAATAAAATTATGAAATGTTGTGTTTTCTTTTAACAAGGTGGAAAAACCTATCATAATTCAGTTGTCAAACTAGCAGTGAGGACAATTATCTTTGGTTGTTAACAGTTAATGCATCACTCTTATTCAAGGAAAACCATGCCCTAACTGGAATAACCTGTTGGTGGTCCGTAAGGGGGCAGACTTTCACACCTGCCAGATGTCTCTGGGTCTTGGGCCTTAGACAAGCAGAAACAGTACTAGGGTATTGAAACATTGTTATGACAACAATGTGAAACATTTCTTTTTAATCAAACAAAAAAGCAATGAACCTCTTGAAACAAATTGAACCTCTTTTATAGTTGAAGGAAAGAGTGAGATTGTTAATATTAACCTCTTTAAAAAAATGAACCTCTTTTATAGTTGAAGGAAAGAGTGAGATTGTTGATATTAAGTAGTTCATAGTGTTTTTCTTACACCTTAGGTTATTATAACAATATTTATTAATATATCAAAGCTCAACATGGTATTTACATAGATCTAAACCACCAGCCAGTCCATAGTTATACTCAAGAGTGTTTCTCTGGGGCTGTAAGCCATTACAATAATATTCATCAATATATCAAAGTTGAAGATTTGAACGTGGATGAGGAAGATAACAATAATTTCACACAACCACCGGTCAGCCTACAATTATACTTGAACGCATTATAACAAAAATATGACAAAACTAGGAATTGGGAGCTTCGAGAACCCTAATCATGGCGGAACTCTAGGTCTTCTAGGCATCTGAACCGAGGATTTTCTACCAGCGACATGAGTGTTGGTGTATGCACGATGGTTTACTGCGTGGGTCTGACCGTGGGTTAGGCTTTCTCTATTGTTTTTTGGACCTCTAACATCAGGCCTGTCGGTGGATGTTTTTTGTTGTTTTGTGGAATATCTCCCGTTAGTTTCCGCAACTCCGTTTTTCACAGCAGCCTGCCTTCCTCTAAACATACGGCAGTCAGGTATTACTGTCGGTTACAATGGTTGAAGAAGACCTCGTGGATTACGAGGAGGACCCCATGCCAGAACAGGAGATTTGGGCTCATCAAACTGGCCCGTCATGGGCCCCTGGCAGAATAAATCGCTTCAGACGACAGCTGTTGCTCTATCGCCGCAACACCCGCCCTCCTCCGGAAAACAACAACCTAATGCTGTCAATGTTGATGACTTACCCGGTTTGGAATATTACCACCGCCCCCCCCCCCCCCCCCCCCCCTTTCTCCAGCCACTATGAATTTCCTTAGCACCAGTCTTCAGGCATCACCCTCCTTTGACTCTGCCTTGCCTTATCCCCTGCAGAATCCCTTGCCTATGAACCCTCCCTCCATCTCCTTGGCTCCAGTTGGCCTTTCCAATCTCCCGCATCCTGCACAGTCCTACATTCATCTGGGCTTGTATAGCTTCAACCCCCATTCCCCGATTCGATCTGGTTGCTTCAGCTCTCCCATACCAAATCCTCGACCTACTTTATCAGCCCAGCACAGCTCCTCAGAACCGTGCAGAAGTTTTCTCAAAGAACATCCCATGGGTCGGCGCACGGACAAACCCAAAAAGGGCCGGTGCCTTAGAGTGGTGGACATTGACATTAATCTGACCTTTGGTGAAGATGTTCCTACCACAGACACTATGGACATGGCGAGGAAAGTTCTAGTTGGTCATGTACAAGGCAAGAACTATACAATGGAGCGTCTGCGTTAATGGACCATGGAGATATGGGGTTCTCTGTTGAAAGAACTTCCTGTAATTAGGGTTTTGGCCAGAGGATGGTTTTCCATCCGCTTTCAAGGGAGGAATACACGGACTGGATATTACTGAACTACTGGCATATTGAGCTTGCTCCTGTATTGTTGAAGAGATGGGATCCACTTTTCGATCCGGAGCGTGAACAGCTGGGAGCAGGGCCTATTTGGGTCAGATTACCTGGTTTTCCCATGCAGTTTTAGACTCCTCAGGTTTTCAAACGTATTGGAGATGCTCTGGGGACTTACCTTGAGCATGACCAGTCCTACGAAAAGATTGGCATTATGACTATGGCGAGGATTTTGGTGCATCTCGACCCTAGGGAAGGGCTTGAAGAAAAAATCACTCTACACAGGAGACACTTCTCGCCCAAACAACTTCTAAACTATGAAGGAGTCCCATTTCGCTGTAGGAGGTGCCACAAAGTGGGTCACCTATACAAGGATTGTCCACTGCTTTCTTCGGTGACTACAGAGAACTCTCGGGGACCAAGCAACAGAACTCTGAAGAGCTGAATAAGGGAGATCAGAAACAAGAACAAGTACCAACTGAGGCTGTGGTGGGTGTTACACAGTAAAATTTCACTGCCATCATGTCAGTCTCCCTACTGTGCTATAAACCACATTCACCCATACTCATGCTCCTCAAAAATGGCTAAAAAACCCTCTTTGCCTAAGTCAAATGAATCATCGCGTTTGTTGATCAAATAACCGCGCTGACGGGCGGAGGCCAATGTATCTGCTGCGCTGCCAGCGCGGAAGCACACGTCTTTTCCGCGCTGGTCCCATTTCCACGAACAGCGCTCCCTCCGTTTGTCCTTTTCGCGCTGACCAGACCTCTTCTACATGGGTTTGCGATGTCAGCGCGGCAGTTCAATGTTTCACCCGCGCTGATCCTGTTTGGGCGAATTTGTTCTAACAACCAGCCTTCCAGATCCCTCCAGACTTGGTTGTTAGCATTGTTGAGGTCGCCATCCTTTCTCTGGCATGTCTGTTCGACTGACCATCCACTTATCTTGGTGAAAAGCTCATCCCTTACCTATTCATGGAGACTCCTTCTCTTTATAAGCCTCCTCCATGGCCCATGAGCAGCTAGTTTTGGAACATATAGACTTTGAGTGAGGAATTCTTTGTGCATTTTAGTGCTGCTCTTTGTAGGCTTTGGTGTGTTGTGTGAGGATTGCTTTGAGCTTGAGAAAGGTCATGAGCTTGTTGCCTTGTATGTGAGAGAGAGACCTTTTGACTTGGGAGATTTGCTCCAAAGGTGAATGCTTGGAAGATATGCTGGCTGGACCCTCTAGGGAAGGACTCAGCGTCAGGACACCGGTTGTACCTTACTCTACTTTTTGTTAATAAAGATAGATGACTACTCTTATGGTTCCATTTACATTCGTTCAATGATTGATTAATGCAAATTGTATCTTTCCTGACTGATACATAGTTGTTGTTAGTAGATTTTACGCTTTTGTTTGCTCTCTTTTGCTTGTGCAGGTATTCATCCGCGAGGATAGCGGGGAATTGTGATCGGCTGGAGCGGAAGAGCGAGAGGAATATCTCTT
>APFE030614102.1:3183-66066 GCA_000404065.3 Pinus taeda
GCCCCCTCGAAGAGGCTGAATTCTAAGGCGTTGATCTATCTTTTATATCTTTTCTTGAGCTAGTTTCATAACAAAAACCCACACAAATTCTTCTTATAGAGATTCCAATTGACGAATACCAAGACCATGACCCTTGACCTATTTAGCCACTCCAAGACCAAGACACCAATCCTCCTCTTTGTCATTGTTGAGATCATGATCACTGCTATTGATGTCATCATTGTTGCAACACTGATGCCTTCATTATTGCACCACCAAGACTATTACGGTTGCATCATTGTTGCACTTTGCTGCACCAAGATCATTGTTGCACCACCAAGATCTTCATCATAACAATGACATCTTCTACACTGAGATATGAGAGCTACAACAAGATCTTCATCAGGATCATGACCGAAACCATGATTACCACTATGTTGAGATCATGAACGTGTCTAGGATGTATCTTGAGACAGAGTGTGTCACTGTGGGATCACCAAGATCCTCCTCATCACAAGTATGTCAAGTGTAATGTTCTGAAATAAGAAAAATAGTGATATGGAAAGAAAAAATGACTCTCAACACAGAAATTTTTAACAAACAACACATGCTCATAAAAACTCTAGAAGTAGAACCAACGGAGCCATTTTATTAATCAATTGGAGCAGTAAAATAGTATGGATGAATGCACCTGGACTTGCCTCAATGGCAAGCACGACAGAATCCAGGTGATGAGACAATGATATCAAATACTGGAAAATGTTTGCTCCTCTAATGCTCTGCACTGCCCAAAAAATTACACTGCTGACATGGAGAGGAACTGCAAGAAACTCCACTACCGCTGCTCGGAAAATGCTACAAATTCAACGCCAAACTCCTTGACCAAAACCCAAAAATGGTTTGGCCTAACTTTGACCTCCCAAAATCAACTCCCAAAGGCATTGTGCAAATTTCCAGCAATTTTGCAATGTTTGCTGCAAAGATGCGGCTGGAAACCCCACTTTTGGTGCTCAGAAAATTATGAAACTTTATATTTGGGATCCTTGTCAAAAACTCAGAAAACCCAGAAATGGTTTGGCCAGATTTTGACCTTCCAAATTCGGCCTCCAATAGGCCCTACGCCCTCCAAACTGCTCAAGGGATACGACCTACAAGGAACACCAATGAAATCCTCCTCCAAGTTCCAAAAATGCGGCAATCACCTCTCCATATATTTCCCTTAACCTCCATGGTGTAGTTCAACCTCAAATATTGATACTCTACCCTCCACGGTGAAGTTCAGACTCAAATATTGATACTCTACCCTCCACGTGAGCACCCAATGCTGCCTTTGCGAATGCCCAGGAATTGTGAAAGTCACCCTGCAAGGTAGCACACTCCACCTCCAAAATTCTCCCAAATGCCAACAATCCTACAATGCCTCCTATCTGGAAAATCTCTCACCCAAAATCCACTACAAGACACCACAAGCAAAATCAACCTCCTCTTCACTGTGCCCTCCAGTAATACGCACCACCCAAAGATGCATGCAATCACATGAAATCACAATGAGATCCTCCTACTGAAGAAATGAAGAAAAACCTTCCTAAGGTGGCACTTGAATTCCCTCGAAGAAAGGGTGAGCTCTTCGCCTGAAGAACTCGTGCTAAACAGCGAGTGACTCGGCTAAGCAACTCAAGCAACCAAAGAGAAATTGATATACTCCAATAAGATGAATGAAATGAGGAGAGCTACCTTCCTTATATAGAATTAGTGGAGCACTTTTTCCCTCCATTTTCCGTCCTTCGTGGGTCTGTCACTAAGCTATCAATTTTCCCCTCATGCAATTTGAACTATTGGCTTAGGAAGTGCTTATTTTCCTTGTGTGAACAAAACCAAAATAACTTACTTCTAACTCCTAAGTCTCCTAATAAAATCCAGTGGGCCCCATATCCTCCAAAATTGGCCCCAAAATGTAGAAATAAATCATGTTCCAAAATAGTTTAGGAAGGGACATTACACCAAGATTGTAGGGAGATAGGTTCGAGCATCACTATGAGATCACCAAGATCCTCTTCATCATAGATATGCCGAGACTTGCAAGGAGACAGGTCCGAGCCCTTTTCTGTGGCATCTGAGATTGTGAGGAGGTCGAGACTACATCTCTGTGGTACCCAATCGAAAAACACAGAGATATCCACATACTGCACCATGGACAGACTTCCAAAATTACCTCAATGTGGCATCTGAAACACTTTTATGTGACAACCATCTGAAACTTCAGAAGGATCCGAGTTCTATACTTATGCAAAGATCCTAGCTATGTATATATAGTAATTCGTCCACATATTACGCTGACGTGTCAGTATGAATAGATGTGTCTATTGATGCAAGTCGACATGATCTTCCTTTAATTCAATTTGTAGGTCGACTTCTTCAAGTGGGATTGTGCTTGTCTTTGGAGGACTTCTAGACATTTCTATAGACTTGAATACATTAAAGATAGGCTCAAGAAGAGTTCTTCATACATGACATTAATTCTAGACTCTAAATGACAAATCCTATTATTCTAAAATCACTTGCTCATGAAACCCATGAAGCAAGTTTATAATAATAATTTTGTTCTCTTTATTATATCATTTATATCAGTCATAATTACATGTCATTATGAAGACCAAACCAGTTACACTTTCTTCAACAAAAAATGGACTCCAAACCAGAGACATCTCAAAAGAAAATGGAAAAATAAACTCCTAAAATAACTATATATAAAAAATAATCACAAGGGTTAGCAGAAAAATATCTACAAATTTATTTTACAAATTATTTACACTATTCACAATTAAATTTAAGATCTCAATAGCAAATAAAACTTTTTGGCCCAAGTAAAAATTTGAGAATAATTGATGGAAATAATTTTATTTAATGTACAAGCCAAAACCCTGAACCAAAAATTGTTAGATAAGCTCGGAGTCCAAACAAGATGTGGTCAACTCGAAGTCCATGAACTTGGGTTTTGCCCCAAGGGATTAATAATTGAAGATCTCTATACAAAAGATAGATTATTAGTTCCAAAGGGATTCGACACACAAGAAAACTAGAGATCGAAAGATAATTACTAGATCCGCTAGGTTCAATGTGTTTACTCTAGCCCAATACCTAAAGCAAAATACCTATGCTAATAGATACTTCAACCACTGGCTATGGAACAATAATACTCTATAAGAAATCAATAGAGCAATAAAAATTATTTAGCACATACCATGAATCATCAAGAGAAAGACACCTTGAATTGAAAACCCAAAGACTTTTATTAAGAAATATTCTAGTAGAGCTTAGCTTAGTAAATCGAATGATTTTTTAATGAGTACATGAACATCAAATGAGGAGCTCAATAGCTTATTTATATAGATAATGAGACGATCAAACCCCTCCAAGTGGAAAATAACTGCTAGTTGCTTGATGCATGGCTTGAAAATCGTCAAAATAATTTGATTCATTGATCTCTTTGAAAACATTCAATCTCCTTAGTTGATGGAGAAAAATTCCTTGATCCCAATCAAAATTTGAATTTCTTTCCTTAATCTTGAGGAAAAATCGGAATTCCACATTAAACCCTTTTTTTGTAGTCCAAAAAATAATATTTTGAACTTTTACCCTCAAAAAATCTTCTTCGACTTAACCACCATGATCGAAAGGGTCAATTTCTCTTAAAAATTTGATTTTTCCCTTGATGGATGACACCAGAAATTATTTCTTCTTTGACCCACGAATTTTTTATAATTTTCCACTTTAAGAGAATTTAATTTCTCTCAAATTAATTTTTTGACACAATTTAATTAATTTTCTGCCTAATTATTTTCTTTCAGTTTTTGCCAAAAAAATTAATTAAAAGATTTAAGAGGGGATTAAATATATTTTTCACCCTCTAAAAATATTTTTGGCAATGGTGTCTAATTATGAGTAACCATTCACCAAAAAAATTTCTTACATCAAGATTTTACAAATAATTCAACCCTTAAAAAGGGAATTTACAATAGACACATAATCCCTTAGACAGCCAAATTTTGCGACACAAGGCACATGATATAGTATGATAAAAATACATAGATTCGATAACACTAGGACTCACCTAAGACCTCATCAACGAGCTCCACCCTAGCTTCGGGGTATATTTGGGAGAAAAGCTCTATCAATTATTCGTGTTTACAAACACACATAATTGGGAAGGTTAAAACACTCCCTAGGATGAAACCCTTTGACAAAAATCATAGGCTTACCTAGGTGTTGTTACATGGCTTAATAGTGATACTATAATCATTTACAATAAAAAAAGCAGAATTTGGGATTACAATGATGAACTAGAAGCTTCATGATGATAATGACTTTAAAAACAATTTATCCTTCTGACAGGTACTCTGCTTCTTGGAACAGTTGACAAGTGTGGTCAATAAGACCATCATGCTAACATTGCTCTACGCTGATTATAGTTGAGATGCCACTATGCCATAGCTCCTATTTTTGCATCCCAGTATACTTGTTATCCTTCTCTATCAACTTGCAAGATTAGATTCCTGCTTCCACGTACTATACTTCCATCACCTTCACCTTATGTGAGTTTAGCAATAATGTGCATGGTTGCTCATTACTCACATTTCTACTCCCCTAGAATTGTGAACTCCATGTGTTGCAAGCCTTACTTATGTACTTTTGAAGAGGGTTGTTGTACATTTCACCTCCTACTCTTGTTGAAAGCAACTTAAGAGCATGTTTTTGTTGCTCTTGTATCAGGAGTTTCAACTGCTTCTGAATATTAGGAAGCATGGCAATTGTCCTAGCACTCCTAATCCTCCATTCTTCAAGCTCATTGTCCTTCTTGAATATTGTGACCTTTAGCCTCTTGAGTTTTTCCCTCATTTCTAAGAAGCCTCCTACAAGCTCCTGCAAATATACAGCTTCTTCATACCTGTTTAACTCACCCATCTGATATTGGGGGTCACTGCCTTTGTCATCCTCCTATGTTATGGTATTTGTAGATGATGAGGATTGTCCTTCACTAGCTCTTTCTTTGTTCTTTCGGTTCCTCATCAACTGCCATGTTTTCTTCTTGGAGTATGGCATAAACTCCATGCTCCATGATTTCACCTACTTCTTTGTCCTTAGAACCCTTTGGCTGCAAGAAATCTTTTCTTTTACTTTTTCCTCCTCGATGAAAAATTCTCCTCCTTTGTTGCTATGACAAGAAATTTTTCTTTCTTCCTTTTCGGTTTTTACCCTTGTTGGCATATCGTGTGACCTGCAACACTATTGAATTTAGCTCTCCCTCAGTCAATTTCCTTTTGAATCAAGGTTCTACTCAATCAATCTTTTTGAGAGTTCAAGAGCAGTAGGTGAAACAACCTGCTCTTTCCTCCAAATAGCCAACACCTTTGATTGCAACTGCTTGCAAATGGCAAACATCATCTAAAATCAAAGACAAAATATTTTGCATGCTAGTTTTTACAATGCTTTGATGATATTCTCAGATGTTGGTGAAGAACCATGGAATATCTAAAAAATCAAATCACTGCAATCTAGATTGAACATAATGGCACACACTTTGGTTTTGGCCACCATATCCAAAATCTTGAGACTCTTACCAAAGGTGAGGTCCTTGATATCATGCAATCCTTGGAAGCTCTCCACAATCAATTGTAACACCCTTCCTAGAATGTCATCATTAGGGGGCAATAGGAGTAGTTATCCTTATGATCAAACACAGGCAAGAAGCAACTGCAATTCTTACCTCTATACAAGCATGTTCCATAAATTTGTGCTGGATCAAAGCGAGCATTGATGGCTTCACTGCTCAAATTAATGTTCTCCAATCAGATTGGGCTACTTTGGACAAGTATGTCTCCAACTCCTCAAATTTAGAGAGGACATCCCCTATATTCATAAACATCATATATCATCCAAGTACAAAGAGCCAATTTCCCATGTCCTTTTCTTTCTATAGATCACTCGGCTGCTTCTGTTGAAGAGTAATATGGACTCCTTTGGAGAAGGGTTTGTTGATTTGTCTTGTTCTTTGCTCCATAAGAGCCTCAATGACTGAATAACCAATTGATGTACTATTGAGTTGTTGTTTCCTTCTCGCCAAGTTATTTATGGCATTTGTGATGCCTTCTATGGAAATTGAGTTGTTGTTTCCTTCTCGCCAAGTTATTAATGGCATTTGTGATGCCTTCTATGGCATGTTTCCATATGTCGTCCATGAGCAAAATTTTCAAATTCCACTTTTACAAACAATTGACATGCCAATCTCTTTAATTTAATTCACAATTATATTTTGTCAAATTTATTCAAAAAATCTCGAAAGGTAATGTTGCCAAAAAATTAATAAATTCCAAGAAATGTTGGACAGCCAATAAAATCACAATTTTTTCATTGTAAAATGCCACAGCAAAAAACCCAGCCAATTTTATTAATAAACCTAAGGGATCATTTTTTATTGAACTTAGCAAATTTAATCAATTACAGCAATAACACAACCTTTCCAAAAATAAACTCAGTAGCAATAACTTGGTCTCTCCGCCATAAATTCAGCTACTGCAATAACTTGACCCTACACCAATAAATTCAACTACTACAATAATTTAGCCTCTCCATAAATAAATTCAGTTGCTGCCATACCCAATCTCTCCACCAATAAATTCAACTACTGCAATAATTCAGCCTCTCCACAAATAAATTCAGCCCAGCAAAATAAATTCAGCCCAACAAGAGAAATTCAACCCAACAAGAGAAATTTGGCACAACAAGATAAATTCAGCCCAACAAAATATTTTGGCCCAGTAAAGTAAATTCAGCCTAGAAAAATAAATTCATCCCAACAAGATAAATTCATCCCAATGAAATAAATTTTGCTCAACAATATAAATTTAACCCAACAAAATAAATTCAACTCGGTAAAATAAATTTGTCCCAACAAGATAAATTCGGCCTAGTAAAATGAATTCGGCCTAGCAAGATAAATTTGGCTTAGAAGAATAAATTTGGCTTAGCATAATAAATTCAACTCAGTGAGAGAAATTCAACCCAACAAGATAAATTATTCCCAGCAAGAGAAATTCGGCTTCGACAAATAAACTAAACCTTTCAAATCTTTGTGTATGTGCGCAACTCAATCTTTGGCACGGTTCCGATGCAACATTTATAAAATAAAACGCTTCAGATTAGCACGACAACCACTCTAATACCACTGTAATATCCACTTTTAAATTTATCTTAATTTACTAGAAATTATTCTCTGAAATTTCTTCAGGAAAAGCACATAATAATTCTAGCAAGCATTTGACCCAGTAAAGTAAATTCAGCCTAGCAAAATAAATTCGTCCCA
Organism: Pinus taeda; assembly: GCA_000404065.3. Taxonomy (NCBI): domain Eukaryota; kingdom Viridiplantae; phylum Streptophyta; class Pinopsida; order Pinales; family Pinaceae; genus Pinus; species Pinus taeda. The sequence goes on from APFE030614102.1 coordinate 10,523, forward strand.
ACAAGATAAATTCATCCCAATAAAATAAATTTGGCCCACCAATATAAATTTAGCCCAACAAAATAAATTCAGCTCAGTAAAAATAAATTTGTCCCAACAAAATAAATTCGGCCTAGTAAAACGAATTCGGTCTAGCAAGATAAATTAGGCCTAGTAGAATAAATTTGGCTTAGCAGAATAAATACAGCTCAGTAAGAGAAATTCAGTGCAACAAGATAATTTATTCCCAGCAAGAGAAATTCAGCTTCGACAAATAAACTAAACCTTTCAAATCTGTGTATGTGCCCAACTCAATATTTGGCACGATTCCACTGCAACATTTATAAAATAAAACCCTTTAGGTTAGCACGAAAACCAGCGCTAATACCACTATAATATGCCCTTTTAAATTTATCTTATTTTACTAGAAATTATTCTCTGAAATTTCTTCAGGAAAAGCACATAATAATTCTTGCAAGAATTTGACTGATTTAAAATCATTAATTGTAAAGTTTGTGGACAAATACCATTGTAAAACCCCAATTATTTATTTATTTATTTATTATTAAGAGGGAAATTACATCAAAATCTCATAGAACCTAACAAATAGATAAGTTGGAGAAATCTTCTCTGGCTGGATTCCACGATCTACATTTGCGTGTTGCTTCATCCTTCCAACCAATGTTCCAAAATCTCAATCTTGCTAAGCACCAATAAGGAATTTGATTCAATCCCTCCTCTTTGAGTGGCTAGGATATATCTCTGAATACTTAAACCCCTCCTAATTGGATAAGCTAGAGTGGATCACTTTCCATCGAAACTAACCCTCTACATAATATGGACTCTCACCCAAACAAGCTCCAAAGCTCAACTCAACAACAACAAAACAATAATCCCAAATGCATGCCTAGGGAGTGAGCTTTCATCTCCTTTAATAATCATGGACTGTCAGAATATCATGGACTATCAGAATTCCATGGGTCATCTGAATACCATGGGTCTTTTCTTCTTTTATTAAAGTGAGTTATAATAAAAAAAAATCTTTAGTCACTTTTTAATTAATTCTCTCATGGCCCATAATTAATTTTAATTTGTAACCCAAGCTATTGAGATACTCTCCTCCCCCAATGCCAGGAAAAGGGGCATTACAACCTAAGTTTGAGTCAATTGCTCTACCGTTGATCTGTCGTAATCCCTGACTTCGCCTCATCATGTTGGTTCATGACACAGAGCAGATAGTTGGCAAACCATTCCCACTTGGAAGCTCGGGGATCTATGACCTAGGTTGTTGGTGTATCCTCGTGGCTATACTCAAGCTCTCAGGGGGTATCTATCCATCGTTTTGCAGACATAGCTCCAGACCTCGAAATCCCTGCTCCATATCACCTTCGCCTTTTTGTTGCAAGTTAAATAGATTCAACTCAACACAAGTTCTATTTCAAATAGCCTGTTTTTCCTCAATCACGTCACATGAGAGTTCCATCAAAGATCCATTGCATCACATCAGAGTTTTTGTTGCGAGTTCCATCAAAGATCCATCGTGCCACCTGAGAGATTTTGTTGCAAGTTCCATCAAAGATCCATCGTGCTACATGAGAGTTTTTGTTGCGAGTTCCATCAAAGATCCATTGTGCCACATGAGAGTTTTTGTTGTGAGTTCCATTAAATATGCATCATGTCGCTACTGAGGAATTGCGTTCATGTGAAAAGGTGATTACACTGAGGGGTTGTGTTCATGTGAAGCAACAATTTCACTGAAGTTTATATGCGACATGTGTTGAGTTTGCTCTACACACAATCAAGGAGGGGAATCCATGAAAAGATATTTATTTGTTGAGTTTAAGCTTTTGTGATCTATATAAAGTTTTTTGAGAAGATTCTTCGGCGTAAATCACATTCGAATGCATTTGTTGACGCGTTTCGAACCAACGAGTGTGGCCCATGAAAAGATATTTATTGTTTTCATTTTCTTATTTGGTATTCTATACAAAATTGTGCCCTCTTTGTGTGGGAGGAGATTTTGTTCTTGTCCATTCTTTTGTTACTATTAAAATCCTTTCATCTTGATGGACAAACTTTTGAATAGAACATTGATTTCTCAAAGGTATTTATTAGTTTTATTTTCAAGGTCTGTAAACCTGCTCAAGCAAAAATTTGGCCTAACAAAGGAAAAGTAGTGTGAGGAGCAGCTACTTTTAAAGATGCATTATATCATCTCCATTGTTGGTGTAGAACTCTCTATCATCTCCATTGTTGGTGTAGAACTCTCTATTGAAAATGTAACTATGTTCGGTCTTCATAATTGTCATTATACTCATGTCATTATGTATATCTTATGTATCTATCAAAAGAAGAAATTTTATTATTATTTTTCACACATGGGTTTCATGCTCCATTTAAGCGATCATCTAGGTCAAGCATGCATTTCATGCTCCATTTAAGCGATCATCTAGGTCAAGCATGCATTTCATGCTCCTAGGGATTGTCAAGTCAATAAGATGTGTCATGAGTCAATTATAAAGAGAACTTTGCCCCCACAACAAACTAGGCCACCATCTAGACTCTCTTTGCCTTGATAGTTGAGAATAGATGGAAAGTTCCACAAATGGATGTGAAGACTGCTTTCTTGAATAGAGACTTGAACGAAAATGTCTTCATGTCTCAACCAAAAGGCATTTTTGTGAAGAGACAAGAACAAAAAGTATGTAATATCATCGAATTCGTTATATGGTCTCACAAAATCACCACGACCCTGGTAAGCATCTTCTGAAATTAAATTTGAAACACTTTAATCTAGATGCTCCAACTCTAAGTCAAGAAAGTTGGAAAATTTGTCGTTTACCTTGTGGTATATGTAGATGATTTGTTGATAACAGACAACAATGAAAACTATAACGCGTCCATAAAGAAAGAGTTGAAGAAAGGATTTGGATCACAGATTTGGGACACCTTCACTACTACTTGGGCATTGAAGTGACCCAACATCCAAGTTATATATTCCTCTATAAAAAGAAGTACATTGGAAAATTGTTGAACAAGTTTGGCATGATTGAATCCAATCCTTTGTCCACTCCAATGGAACAAAATCTGAAGCTCACATTTATAAATTTGAGGATGCAACTAAGTATAGATAGCTTGTGGGAAGTCTTATCTACCTCACCACTACGAGCCAGACATTTCATTTGTTGTTGGAATCCTCTCCAGGTTTATGCAAAATCCTTGTGAAGGGCATTGGTCGACTGCAAAAAGAGTTCTAAAGTACTTGAAAGGAACTTGAGACTTTGGACTCAAATATTCACAATCATAGGTGGATGACTTCAGCATGACTGGATAGTATAATTCAACTTTTATGGATATAAGGAAAATAGAGGGTCTACTTCAAGCTATGTTATGAGTCTTGGATTAGAAGTTGTCTCCTAGAGGTCACATAAACAATGAATTCTAGCAAATTCCACATCAGAGGCAGAAAATGTGGGAGTTGTAGAAGTAACCAAGGAGATTGTGTGGAGAAAATATCAACACAAAGTATTATTTGATTTGACATCACGTAGAGGCCAAGACTATTCATCTATGACATTATTCCACAAATGAGCAAATTGTAGACATCTTCACCAAAACACTTGGAAAAGAAAAGTTTGAAAGCTTCAAAATGATGCTTGAACTCACAAACACCCCTTCAGATTAAAGGGGAGCGAGAATGTTAGACACCTAATCTTCAGGGATTAGGTGAGAAATTTGTAAATACGTAAATTAAGGAAAACTAAAGAGTTAGAATAGAAAGTGACCTTGAAATATGAATCCCAAAGGTCAAACCACCCCATGTTATATAATAATGTTTACATTAATGCAAATAAACATTTAGGAGTCATTCCTTGGCATGACAAGATTAAATCTCAACTCACTTGAAATCAATTGTTGAGATTCATCTAATACATTAATGCAAATAACCTTTGCATTTCATTAGATTAAGGTCACATTTTTTATAAAAAGCAATTACTTTAATAATCCTTTGATTAAAGTAATTTTGCTAAGGTTGAAGGCTTTGGATGACTTCCACACATCTAGATATTTAGACATGTGCAAAAGTACCTGTTTTACGCTACATAGTACAAGCATCAACAATAATTACATTAATGTCCTAAGTTCTATAGTTTAGAGGGGTGTGTGTGTATGTGTATAGTATGAATAATTTAATTTTATATACATAACATTGTCGCCTTATTTAAGGCACTTCATCCTTGGAGTGTTCTCATTTATTCTAATGATCGCACTTGCCTTGATAATGTTCTTCATACTTTTATGGTATTAAATCTTTGATTGAGTTCACGATCTCCAAAGTATTTTCATTTCTATGAATATATTTTTTGTTGATAATGGTACTCCCTTTTTTAGTATATTCTTTAATACTTGAATATAACAATATAATATCATTTTCTTATTTATGCCATATTGAAGCTGCATCTCTTACATCCTGTCGACCACTGAAGTGTACCCAAAAAAAAAATTGAAGACTCCATGCCCAAGCATGTATCAGAGATTTCATGTACCATCAGAGTTCACTATGTCATCAAAGTTTTTCAACTCTATTTCTTCTTCCCATCTTCTTCTGTTGTACTCAAATTCCACAAACCCTACAGGGATGATGTAAAGTGATGCTAGTATGATGAGTTGAGTCATGTAACAGGCCTAAGTAACTTGGGACTTTGTCATCAAGTGAGTTTACTCTAGGAGGTTTTTTTTCACTTGGTTAATTATTAGGTGCTTACAGGGACTTAATAATTAATTGAGTTTTTTCCTCCAAGCATAACCCCAAAGTCGGAGCGTGGGTTGATGGTGAGGCCTTAGCTAAATCCTAGTGTCTAGAGTCATTATATATTAACATACTAGATCACTCGTAAAATTAGGTGGAATTTGATTAGGTCTAGGGGTAAATTTTTAAAGTTTTTAAATTTCCCAAAGGGCAGAAATTTGAATAAAATCTGAATGTAAAATGCAATAAGTGATGTCTACAGAAGTTGTATGGAGTATGTGTGCTCAAAATTACACCTCGCCCTCAATTTTCAACTATGACACACTTTGAGGGGTAAAAAATAAGTTGTAGACCCTCAAAACCCATATTTCCTGGTTCTGTTGAAAATGTGGCTATATATTTGCCCAACAATTAAATGAATGGAGAAAATTAAATATCCACACATGCTCAAATGGTGTGGAAATGAGGTGGAAATTCATCTAAAGGTCAAAGTTGAGTTATGTTGACAGTGTTGGACCCGCCAACATTCATGGGATCTCCTCGATATGAAGTCCCAACTAGACCTCACACCATTTTGGTGTAGGAGTCCCATCTGATACGATGGCCCGGTTGCCATTGTCTTAAAGATATGCCTTAGCTCTTGCTTTTGAGCACATGAGAGTGGTTTGCTTTGTCTTCAAACAACGAGGTTTGCATGCTTGGTGAGTGCTTAGTGTTACTTGTGTCAAGGTTCTTTCACCACAGAGGGAGAGGGTGGAAGTAAGTCCCAAGTTAAAACAGAATAGTCCCAACTTTGTCAGAGAAACACAAACAGCAGGACATGCGCAGCTTCCGGCGGAGTAGTCCACACGGATGCGACAGTCACAAACACAGTGAACAGACAACACGTACAACACCCAGCAGAGTAGTCCACACGAGTGCGACGGTTGTTATAACAAGTTTATGAGAATGGTTCTGTCGAGTCTCCAGCGGGATAGCCCACATGGGCGAGACATCATTAACAACTTATACAACACATTTTCGTATGCATATGTATTAGAACAACCGAAATAGTTCAACTGTCTTAATACAGGTTAAAGCAACATGCATTACAAGTGTCCAAAGAATAGTCTTACAAAGAAATATAATACATGTGTGAAAATGTGCTGGCTTGTTATCAGGCTTCTCAATTAAGCGAAAGATCCAAGACACATCGGTACACCATTACATCACTAACCCCGATAGTGGGGCATTGGAGCCACTGCTCACTCCTCAAAGAAAAGACTACAGAATCTCAAGGCTATGTGGGAGGAGCCAAGGTGAAAAGTCTTTTGCATGTACAAATGAGGGGTATTTATAGCCAAGGGCAAAACTGGCCCTTGTGACTGTTCAACTTCCCTCATAACTATTTGACTTACATGACCCTTCAACTTTACATGACTCTTAAGATTTACATGTGGGTCTCTTGGCCTTCCAAGTCACATTACATTGATTACAACAGTATGGCCCACAGTAGTGATGTGGTCGAGATGACTCATGACATGACTCGACACGACAGAGCTAGTATGTTCATGCTAATGGTGGTGTCCATGTCGAGCTGCCGTGTTGCTGAGTGATGGGTGTGCTCTTGGTGTATTATAGCTTCACCTCTGTATGGCAAGGTGTGCAGTGTTATCGATGGTCTTGGTGTTCGCTTGATGTTGCACGTGCATGTCTCTCCTTCACTTGTACTTTGGCATGTTCCATGTGTTCGTCCCTTAGCGAACAGGTCTCCTTACATGCACTCCTTGTCCATTTCGTTCATCGTTGCGCCATGTCTCATCCATGTACCTATATCTACAATCACTCATGACTAGACAAAATCAAATCTAGAAATGTCCTAGTCTACCACGATACATTTTTTTCACTTTTGAGTGCAGGAGATACATTTTTTTCACTTTTGAGTGCAGGTGACCAGGAGAGAGGACAAGGCTTTGAAACTGCGCAGAGCACATTTCAAGCCAAAATGGGGGCTCCAAGCACTGTCCATGAAAATTGCGCAAAGGTCACTAGGAGGCTGAGAAGGCAATCCGGATCGGCAGTGACTGTCTGCAGGATTTGGCTCAACTGGAGGGTAGATCTGCACCAGTGTTGTTAAAATCGCGATATTATCGTTTTTTCGCAATAATTTCCTGATGCCGATATTATCACGAGTAATATCTGAAATTATCGCCAGTTTTTTTTTTATACCCGATTTTTTCCAAAAAAACACGATTTTTTTTGTTTTTATCGCGAGCAATTGGTGCAGCGAGGTTTTATAAGGTATGCTAAATGTTCAAAATGCAATTTTTTTTTAAAGAAACAAATAATTTTTGAGTGGGGCAGCTTAATGATCAAGTCTAGGCCCTAGTATTGATATGCTATTCATGGTAATGTTAAATTCTTAAAGTAAAAGGATGAAAGTGACATTCTCCTTAATCTTCATTTTCATCATTTTACTTAAATTTTAAACATTACCATGAAATGACTCAGGATGTTTGAGAGTGGTTCCGGCCTCATTGGATTTCATATGGAGAAAGTAGAATTTTAGAGTTCATTCAAAATCCAGCAGACTTATCAGTTTTTTAGGATTTCAGGATTGGAAGATTGTAATGTTTTTGTATATGACATTATGACATGATGAGATACATTATTATATTTTTTGTTCATATTTTGAGGCTGAGTTGGGACTCAGGAGTCCAGACTTACTATTCAGGACATGATTCAATGTTATGTGTGATTTTAGCATTAGAAATGATATTAAACATCTTATATAATAGTTCTTTTATCATAATTATGTGCCAATGTATTTATTTTATGTTGTAGATGGTTTGGATTTAAAAAAAATGGAAAAAAAAATGAATTTTTTTGTACCAAACAATTTTTTTCCCGATTATTTCCCAATAATTACGATTTTTTCCAATTTTTTCCTCGTGCCGATATTATCCCGATAACGATTAATGCAACATTGATCTGCACAATTTTCCAATGGAGACCGTGCAGGCAACAAGGGGAGATTGGCAGTAAAAACTACACAATTTCTCTGGGGAGGCTGGCAGTGGGCTGCGGGAGGCTGCTTGCAAAAAATGCACAATTTCTCTGGGAAGCTAGCAGCGCGCTATAGGAGGATGCTGGAAAACACTGCGCAAAGCTGGGAGGCTGGCCTGCAGGACATCCCTGCGCAGTTTCTGAGCTGAGCGGGATGCTGGGCAGCTGGGAGACTGCTCCTGAAAACTGCGCAGTTATTAGGAGCAGCAAGTCGGCTAACAGGGTGACTGGCTGAAAAATTGCGCAAATTTTGAGGGCAGTGCAGTGATAGGCAGTGGGGGTCTGTCGGGCATGTCTCCACAGTTTCTTCAGTCAGCGGAAGTAGGCATGCTTGGCAGCTTTTGCGCAATTTTTTGGAGTGAGGCCCGAGGTCACTGCCCGGTCAAACTCTCTGGTTGACCAGCTAGAGGCTTGGTGGTTTTTCTTGCGGGCAGCGCAGATTGAGATGGCTTGCTAAGAAACTTTTGCGTTGTTCTAGGTGACAGTCAGTCGGGTCGACTCTAGAATTGCACAGTGCAGACTGCCTAGGAGGCAGCCTCAAGCTCTGCGCAATTCTGGGAGGCCTGGTTGTTGGAGGGTGGTCTGGTCGATAGAGTTTCAATAAAATGACCAAGTGTGTGAATGAGTGACTTTGTACACGCATGACCTCGCAAACACAAACTCAACATGACTTGACGACAAGACACCTCGAACCATCAAGGCAACATACACCCAGTGTGACTGATCGACGGCGTGAGCGACAAGCGCGACACTTGTGATAGATCATTGAACGACCGCAACAACACTTGTGCGACAATGCATACAACTTCGTGTGTGAGTGTGACAAATGCTTACATAGCAAATACAACTCGTACACACGAAGACGAACTTTGTGCATAGCCAGAACATGGTTGCAAGCATGACATTGTGACCAACATGGTAAAACATGTCTAGTGAATGGTCAAGCGAGGGGGGTGCAAAGACTCAACACGAGCTCACGGGATGAGCCCGAGTGCTTGCAAACATCAAGGAAAAACCCAAGGAAGGCTCTGAAATTAGATGCAGGCCAAAATTTTGGAGGGTGTTGCAGCCGCTACAACAAGTTACCAAGTGATGTGGACTCCACATAAGCCACAAATCAACCAAATCAAATTTTTTGTGGAGAAGACAATGAGTTCTAGTGACAAGATCCACAATTTGAGGAAGTTAACTCGAGCTTCGAAAGATATTATGAGTTGACTTGAGAATGGATTAGAGTTTACTTGAGTGAGTTGGAGAGTGGTCCCCTACCACTCCACTTCACTCTTCCACATGTCCTCTCATCTAATTTGAACTCCCTCATCAAGCATTCTGTGGGCCTCTAAGGAAGAAATCAAGTTGCCACTTGGGAAATTCTATTTGTCTTGGGATTGTCACCATTTGCCTTGGGATTGGCTCCCAAGCTTCTATATTAAAGGGCTCTGGGCTCTCACTATGTAATGATTGGTACGAGTTATTGGGCTTGTGAATACTTTGTTGGATTGCACACTCTTTTGCAAATTAATACAAAAGACTTTGGAGTTACATTTGAGGTGTTATTCTCCTTGTGTATGAGAATATCTTGATATTCTTGCTCTTGTCTTTCTACTTATTTCATTATGCTATTATTTCCATTATGTTTTTCAAGTTGTGTTGATATATAGCTATATTACATTAGCATAAGGATTATTTACTTGCTCTAGATAGAGAATGTTTTAGTTGATGTCCAATATATCTTTAAAATTTTCTCATCATTGCATGTGATTAAGCTCATATAGATCTAATTTGTCTATGTGAAGTTGTATCGAAAATCTTTCTTTGGATCAAGCTTCAAGCGCGAGGGAAAGTTCTTGGAGAAACCTACCCACTCTTGAAATACTCAAGGAGAACCCACATTTGTCAATTTCCAAATCCTCATCTTTCGAATTTGTTTTGTGGGGATTTCTTTTGGGCTTTGGGCTCATACCTCAAGCATAATCCATTTAATATTTATTTCTCAAAGTATTGTGCTTCATTTGCTATAATCGTGTTATTTTGGAGCCAAATTATGGCTAAGCAAAGAGGAGAGTTTACTCATACTCTTTAGCTTAGACTTTGTAGACTATTGTACATGTACATTTCTAATTTTCTTGATTAATTTCATAGCTAACACATGGTTTGTTTGGAAGACCTCTCTAACTTGTTCTTGTGGCATCTTGTGGGATTCATTGTTTGAAACCTTAAACAAGTTGTGTGAAGGACCTTGGGCTCTCACTCCAAGACTAGTTTTCAAGGATGGTCGTGGGTTGTTGTGAGAGTAGTCAATTTGTTCCTCAATGGCCAAGAGCTAGAGGAGGCTTAGCCTGTCTCCTCTTGCATGCATTGTGATTGTGAAGTGCCTGATTTGTGAATACCACAATAGTCCACACATTGGGCAGATATGGGGAGTTTCACAACCTGATTTTTACATGTAAACATTTCTCTAAGTTTGCAGACTTTAGAGGCCTTTTCTTTATGCCATTTATTTGCCAATTACTTTGGGCATCTGAGGAGGAAGTCTAGTGCATCACAAGCACAAATTTTATAAAGATCTCCTTCCTTTTCAAATTCTCTTGGAAGGTCTCTTTCCATTGTAACTATTCACTAATAAAACGCTAAATTTTCCTGTGAGGGAGATTGGGACTTTTCCTATGGTATCCCTTCTCCCATTTAGAGGGAGGATCTTTGCTTGTCGGCAAACTAATCATCTTAGGTTAGTTACTCTAGTTCTCATTTGCTAATTTAATTTCACTCATGTATGATTAGTTTCTAACATAGTTCTCACATCCATTTTCATTTTATCACAAGTTTGACATTTGTTTATTTCAATTCCTTGAGTAATTGCATTGAGCTTCTATTACAACACATGCAATATCTTTTTTTAAGAAAGTAAGGATTTTACACAATTGGCAAGCTTAAATTGGTTTAATTTAGCCATCTTCATTTAACAAATCTCTTGAGCACTTTGCTTTATCATTGTCAATTTAATTTATGTGGCATCTTGGTTATTATTGAACATTCTTGTGTTGAACCAATTTGGCATTAACTCTATTTCTTGCAAAACAATTGTGGACTTGTGAAGTTTCATTTTCATTTCCATTTGAAGATATTGGTATTTTTACTTAAACATTGTCCGTTATACTCAAGCACCAATACTTTATTTTGGAAGTAGAAACATTTACTCAAGCATTTCACTTAGTCGCATTTTATTACTAATTGGCATTTCCAAAATTAACCTCCAACTTAAGTTGGTTGTATAGACTTTAGGGACCCTCCACCCCTATTGACTCCTCATTGTGACATCTAGATTTTCAGGCAAGGATGAGGTTTGGGGACCTGAGTTCAATTGAAATTTTGTTTTAGAATACAACTAATAAAATAAACCAAGAGCATCTCCACATCACAACTTTACATACAATTCTCCTATATATGTTATCTTGAATTTCTTTGAGTCATATTTGCAAATATCATCTTTTTTCAAGAAGCATTTGCTTTATATTGCAAGTATTTGGAGCTTTTACTTTTGCTACAATTAGCTTTCATGTACTTGGAATATCCTTCATTGGTGCAACTATATTTCATATATTTGTTGCTTTGATGATCATTTAGCTCACAAGTAATTGATGTCACTATCTTTTCATTTGAGCATTTACTTTCAAGTGTTATCTCCTTTATAGTTGCAATTGATGTTTATATGCTCATCTTGGTCTAACATTTACTTTTGCGGGATTCTCTATCATTGTATCTTGATTTCATTTTTGAGCAAGCTATTGTTATTTACTAGAACGCATTGGTCTATGCTTTGAATGTATCATTGAAATTTGCTCATTTATATGCTTGCTTAATTCTTGGAAACAAGTTATCTTTGACAAACACCCCACTTAACTTAATCTCCCAGAAACACATATCATATAACTTTTCATTACGGACCACCCCCTTAGCTTACCTAGGAGAGAGTTCTAACAGAGAGAGTTGGGAATAGGTGACAGCTCCATCTCTTAGTTTTGCCACCAATCACACCTTCTGGGGTTAAGGGCTTTCCTCACTAACTTAGTTTGTGTGTAAGGAGGCAACAACACATCCTTTAAGAGAATATAAGTTATCGTATTAATATTCCTTAACTAAACAACATGACATCACTAATAACTATGTAGTTTTCTACAATTTAATATTTCATCCAAATGACACAGTGTGACAATATAATAATTATGGTTGCAGTTAATTTTTGAAAATATGTACCTTAACTAAAACCCAAAAGTCAACTCTTTAGCAGTAAAATCTATTCCAATATAGATACTTGGATTATTATCACGATATGCTTCAAAGATATTTTGGCCATTTGTTGATCAGCTCAAATCTGCTAACATGCAATCCATCTTTGTTGTATATTTTCCACCATATTTCCCCTTAAGCTTTGCAACATGCTTGGTTCATGATCATTATTTTGAAGTATATTATCACTACACACCATTAGCACTTTTTCTCCTATGCACTCTATATTATCTCTTCCCTTGGCCATTTTAACAAGTTTCGTCAATTCTATTTTTGAGATAATTGCATAAATGTGCACGATTGTTTGCAAAAACACCAGTGCCTGAACCCTTCTAAATTCAACAGCTGCATATTTGTAGTTTGACACCAATGATGTTTCTTGGACCTTGATATATGGTTTACGTGCCCTTTCTTTGAAATGGCCCAAAACACTTTCAACCTAGTTCATATCCACTTTGACCCTTACTCATATTTGAGTCTTCCATGTTCAAATGCTTGCTCAAAGCATCAAATAGCACCTAGATTCCATTCATAGAATCACACAGGCCTATATTGGGTCCATTGTATTGACAATTAAGCTAGAAAAGATCTATACACTTCCAAAGGGCTCTCCAATTTTGCAATATATGAATACCTATTGTAATCCATTGAGTGAGTTCATTCAAGCAAAATCTCATATGGTCTTCTTTGAATATCTTAAACGGGTAACCTACTGTGAATTGCCATTGCCATGGGCAATTTTGATTTGGGTGACACTCATCTAGTTCATTGAGGAGACACTCTCACAGCCACCTTCATATTCTTATATGGTGCCAAATATCATTTATATGGAAGGATGTGCCATTTTCTGGGCTTTCACCAACCCCATGCTCCATCTCCCTTGGTTTTTCCAACCTGATTCAGTTAAATTAAATTCTCTTCATGTTCAAATGAACTGGATTGTAAGCGGTATTTGAACGCATTGGTTCAATAAAATCAATGATCAGACCACTCTCAACATTTTGTTTAAACAGAGTATATTATCTAAGAAATGTAGTTGTTGGGTGAACATAGGTCTCAATGGTATGAAATATTGTTCATGCTTACTAAGGTTCTCTGTAATAACACTTTTACAACTTCTTCAGGGGAAGCACCCTTTACTTCAGTCCTTGGATTTTCATCATCACCATGGTCATTGCACTAATTTTTCTCTTCTTGAGGTTTCTTTCGCCTTTCAACAGTTTATAAAGTAGGTTTCAGTTCAATGTGTTCCTCATATTTCTAGCTTTCAAATACGTATCATCTCCTCAATATGATTAATGAGTTTAATCATCAATTCATCAAGTATGGTGTCCATGGTATATCCACAAAAATGGTGGTGGTTCAGCTATTGAATATTGGACAGCACAGTGAACCTTTGATCAAAAATTGAGGCTCCAATACCAAATGAAGCATAGAAGTTAAATTACACTTGACATTCCAATATTGAGTAAGAACTAATAATATATTAATGCATAAAATATGAATGATCAAAATGACAAGTGGACTTAGCATTTGTTAGACCTCGTGGTGACCCTTCACATGAACATTAGGGAAAATTTGAAGTCTAAATTGGACCCTCTCAAGAAACAATAAATAAAATAAAAGTTAAAGACTTTCAAAGGGAAAGAATAAAACAAAAACAAAAAACTACCATGTTTAAATTGTATTTTCAACTTATCTCCTTATAGATTTACTCAAATTTCAAGCGAAGGTGCTATACCAACTCTACATACCTTTGATAGACTAACAATGAGATAAACTGGAAATACATGAAAAACACACATATAAGTTTACTCAAATTTCAAGTGTTGGGACTCATTGTATGTGGAATTAAACTCTACATCCAATGAGTGCCCACAATTGAAATTTGAGTAAACCTACAAGGAAATAACTAGTAAATATGATTAGAAAAATAGTTTTCTTCCTTTCCGTTCAAAAGTATTTACCATCATCATCTTGAACCACACTAGTTCTTTCTAAGTTGATTTTGATAGTATACTTCTAGTTTCAAGGTCCTTTCTCTACCTCAAAACTCCCCTAATGGTTGTGCCTTTGCATGTTGCAATTTGAAATTTGAGTAAACCTGCGAGGAAATAACTAGTAATTTCCTTGTAGGTTTACTCAAATCATGGTGACCCTTCACAATTGAAATTTGAGTAAACCTACAAGGAAATAACTAGTAAATATGATTAGAAAAATAGTTTTCTTCCTTTCCGTTCAAAAGTATTTACCATCATCATTTTGAACCACACTAGTTCTTTCTAAGTTAATTTTGATAGTATACTTCTGGTTTCAAGGTCCTTTCTCTACCTCAAAACTCCCCTGATGGTTGTGTCTTTGCATGTTGCACCTTTTAATAATTACACTAATATCTTGAGTTTTATAGTTTAGGTGTATATACTATGAATGATGTTATCTATATACATAATAGGATCCTCCTTAAGTTTTCCTTTTCAATGAATAAAATAAGAACATATTGCCACATGTTATCTTTCTATTTCATAAAATCCTTCTAAAACATGTATTTGTTCATTTAAGGGTTTGACCATGTCAATAATGACATGTGGCATATCTACATACAAAGATATTTCCGCCAAATATGTAGAAAAGGACTCAAACAAAGCATTCTCACCCCAAATCCCTCCTCAAATGTGAAAAATTGCTCCAAATATGTTGAAAAGGCTTCAAGCAATGCATCCTTACTCCCAAAAATCTCAAAAAGTGAAATATGCCTACAAATATGTAAAAGATTAAAATGGACTAAATTCTACGTCCTTACCCCCAAGAGTTCTCCCAAAGGGTAAGCATGCCTCCAAATGCATGGAAGCTACTCCATCAAGATTATTTCTCAACACTTCTAAGCTTCAACATGTTGCAGCCATCTCCTTGAAGAGGTAATTCAACATTTGGAGGGCCTTTAGCCAACCCCAAGTGCAACTTAGTGCCACATGGCATCATTCTAAGAAGGGCATTCCTCGGTTTATACTCATTAACCATTTTGCATTCCACATGTCATGCTCTTGACCTCCAATACATGTCAAGTGTGCCATAATAGGACTGCATGTTGAGATATGGCTCCATAAAACCCTCCATCAAGCCAAAAATACTACGCCATTATTCTTGCCATTTGAATGATGATGAATGGTGCTTGAAGACAACAATTGTACATCCTCCAAGTCTCTCCCCACAACCTAGAACTACCACTGAACTCCAAAATACTTGTGTTGTATTAATGAGAGAAGAAAGCCCATGAAAATACAAAATGGCCCTTGCATTTTCAAAGCTTAACTTGATGGAACTTGTATGGCGGTTCCGCCCTACAATTGAAAACTTTGGTGAAATGAGTCTTTCATAGGTTGTGAACAATAACCCCGCAAAGAGGTCTTGGACCACCTATAGTTTCATACACAATGTCAAGAGAACCAATTGAATGTAAACAGGTCAGAGAGCTTGGTTTATGTGCCTTACAACTTGTGGTTGTTCTCCCATTATTGTGAGAATGCAAAGGTGGATAAATCATGTAAGGGACAAATTACAATCATCCAAAGGATTTAATGGGTGGAACATTGGCTTTGGAAAACATGGACACTGCTCTTTTGATGATGATGATGATGATGATGATGATGATTGTATTGAGATGCCACCCCCACCTATTGCCAATTGCAACCCAACTAGGACTCCAACTATCAAAGCCTTAGGTCCAACTATGTCTTCACAGCTACCCCCATGTCCATAACTACATAGGCATCATTAGAATAATGCTATTTTAGTGTTTAATGCTCATCTGTGATCTTATTAGCAGTTTCTTATTAGAAACTTGTTGTTTCTATTTTCTTAGTAGAAACTTGTTGTTTCTATAAATATAGTTGTATTATTTATTGAGCTTCATTGCTCATTGTAAATCAATTCAATTCATTCATTGATTATGGTATCAGAGCTCAGGTATTTTTTCAAAATAATTTTTCATTGTTTGAAAAATTCTGTGCTTCATTTCGAAATTTTTTTTTGGACATCACAATTTCTGGGGCAGTTGTCTATAATGCGACTTTTTGAAAGCTTTTCTGGTGGCTTTTTCCGATCAAAATCCGGCAGCAATTTATTGGAATCGCAAGTTTGATAGCTAGTTTCTGCACAATCAAAGCGTCCTTGGGGTTTTTCAGGGTGCTGAATCCAAATATGCAGTTAAAAAACCATTTTAACTGAAATAAATCAAGATTTAACCTCAATTTCTTCCACCAGATTCCGTCACCGGAATCTCCAAAAAGTCGCATTATAGACAACTCCATTTCTGGGCTGTAGTTTTTTTTCTAGGCGTCATGTTTGTTTTCCGCTGGAGTTAGTTTGCAATTTGGGATTCGAAGTAAAGGGTTCTAACATTGCTGAAACAGACACTTCAGGAGTGTAAAACCCGCTTGATTTTGACAGCAATCAACACTTGTTGACAGCAAATCCCACTTGATTGTTAATGCAGTCAAATAAAACTCGGGTTCACTGTTGTTGAATATTCCCAACAATAGACAGACTCGAAGACGTTGGAGCAAAGCGCATCGCAGATGCAGCTTTCGATTCCTCGCCAGTTATCGCCATTCTAGACCCGTTTCTGCAACCAGTGCGAGTAATCCTCTAAACGGTACTGTTTGTATCCCGATCTTCGGCTCCGGAATGTGGCTGGCGACGAGGCATGGGACAGAGTATGAGAAGTTCCTGACCAGGCCGGTTGTAATTCTCGAGCTTTTCATAATGTTGGTTTCTCTGGCCGAATTCATAGGTGCTTGCTTCAGGGTTTCGTGCCTGCTCTGGATCTATTTGTTCGTGACGTTCCTGCTCATAATCCTGTTGTTTTTCTTCACTATCTTTGCATTTGTGGTGACAAACAAAGAGGCGGAGAAAAGAGTGTGAGAGAGACTGCGGCGTGGAGCTTTGACGACAGATGAGGTAACACGTATCAGATTTTGAAAAGATTTCTGGTTCTTTTTCACGCTTCGGAGGTTTATAATCTTTAGTCTCCAATTTTTTTTTGATGCAAAACGACGGCCCTCTACTGTATCGTGCACGCAAAAAGCCGCTAGCATCTACTGGACATTTTCGAGCCTGCTGCGTTCGTATTCTATCATTTGCTCTATATATATATAAATATCATCTCATGTGGTGCCTTTTAGCGTGGTTTGAACTTGTTTGTACCTTGCTGGGCTGGACGTGTGGCCTCACTATGGAAGTCTGATCTGTTAGCTTATTCCTGGGCAGTCTATCTCTGAATCTGAGTGCTAGAATATTATCTCAAGGGACTGCCTTCTGATTTGGTGCAATTATGGGCTTTTTGCTTGTTGCAAATGGACTGTTGGTACTTTTTGAAGCCATTACCAGTTATGGTCTTGGTGGTTCTTCCATGGCTTTGTTTGGCAGAGTAGGTGGTGGTATTTACACCAAAGCAGCAGATGTAGGTGTTGATCTTGTTGGCAAAGTTGAGAGGAACATTCCTGAAGACGATCCACACAACCCACCTGTCATTGTTGATAATGTTGGTGACAATGTTGGAGATATTGCTGGTACGGGATCAGATCTATTTGGGTCCTATGTTGAATCTTCATGTGCAGCTCTGGTTGTTGCATCCATATCATCATTTGGAAACTCTCATGATCTTACTGCCATGTGTTACCCCTTACTCAGTAGTTCAATGGGTATCATTGCTTGCTTAATCACAACTCCTTTTGCAACTGACATATTTGAGATCAAGGTTGTGAAGGAAATTGAGCCTGCATTGAAAAAGCAGCTTATTATCTTCACAGTAGTGATGACTATTGGCATTGTTGTTGTAAACCTAGTTGCATTACCTTCGTCTTTCACTATCCTCAATTTTGGTGCCCAGAAGGTTGTAAAGCACTAGGAGCATTTTAGTTTGTGGTCTGGCCTTGTTATTGGTTTTGTCACTGAGTACTACACTAGTAATGCTTATAGCCCTATCCAAGATGTTGTTGATTCATGTAGGACTGGAGCAGCAACTAATGTTATATTTGGGTTGGCTTTGGGATACAAATCTATTATTATTCCCATATTTTCTATTTCAGTAAGCATTTTTGTCAGTTTTAGTTTGGCTGCCATGTATGTTATTGCAGTAGCTACTTTGGGCATGCTCAGCACAATTGCAACTAGATTGGCCATCAATGCATATGGAAACATCAGTGACAATGCTGGTGGAATTGCTGAGATGGCTGGCATGAGTCACAGGATCCGTGAAAGGATAGATGCCCCTGATGCAGTTGGAAACACTACCGCCGCCATTGGCAAGGGCTTTGCTATTTGTTCAGCTGCATTGGTGTCACTTGCATTGTTTGGAGCCTTTGTCAGTCGTGCTACAATTCAAACTGTGGATGTCTTAACACCAAAAGTGTTCATTGGTTTAATTGTTGGGGCAATGCTTCCTTATTTCTCTGCAATGACAATGAACAGTGTTGGTAGTGCAGCACTGAAAATGGTTGAAGAGGTTAGGAGGCAATTCAACACCATCCCTAGTCTCATGGAAGGTCATGTGAAGCCAAATTATGGAACTTGTGTGAAGATATCAACTGATGCCTCGCTAAAAGCCTAAAACAGATGATTCCTCCTGGTTTCCTTGTGATGCTTACACCTCTCATTGTTGGTACTTTATTTGGTGTGGAAACTCTATTAGGTGTCCTTGCTGGAGCTCTTCTATCTAGTGTGCGGGGTTGCTATTTCTGCTTCCAACACTAGTGGTGCTTCTGATCCTGCAAAGAAGAAAAGTGTGCAGTGTAATTACTGTCACAAGTTCGACCACATGAAGAAAGATTGCTGACAGAGGATTGCTTCTGAACAGAAGAAGCAAGGAGGTCTCATCAGAAAGCGAATGTTCCAGAACATTTTGAGCAGAAGGAATCTGCCCTTTATGCCTTTATGGCTAAGAGGTCCTCAGATCATGCCCCGTCTTCTGCTTGGTACATTGACTCTGGTGCATCACGTCATTTCTCTCACAGGCGTGACTAGTTTACTAACTTCTCATCTTTCAGCGATTCTATGGTATTCGGCAGAGGTGAGGAGTACACATTAGTTGGCAAAGGTAAAGTTCAGATCCAGTCTGATGGGCGCACACTCATCTTCCTGAATATGTACTATGTTCTTGGTATGGAGATTAATCTGTTGTCTGTCAGCTAGATTATGGGGAACTCTCCTCAGCTCGATGTGTTGTTCAATGCGCACAAGTGCTCCATTATTGACAGGGAAACTCATCTTACGGTTGATGTTGGCCTCGAGGATCATGGTCTATACAGGCTTCTTGACACTGGTGATTCTCCAAAAGTGGCTCTAGCAGCTCATGTTTCTCCCATCAGCACTCTATGGCATCAGAGATATGGGCATCTAAACATTCAGTATCTCTCTCAGCTATCACAGGAGGGACTTGTGTCAGGGTTACATGATATTCAGACTCAGCAGTTGGGAGTGTGCGGCACCTGTCAAGCTGGCAAGCAACATTAGTCTTCATTCAAGGATGGAGAGTCTTGGCGCGCATCTAAGGTACATCAGTTAATTCATGCTGATATTTGTGGTCCTATGAATACATCTTCAGTTTCTGGTTGCAAATATTTTTTGCTTATTGTAGATGATTTCAATAGAAAGATGTGGGTGTACTTTCTAAAACATAAATTTGATGTATTTAATATCTTTCAGAAGTTTAAGTCCTTAGTTGAAAAAGAGTTTGGTTGTAATATCATAACTCTTAGGACAGATAATAGGGAGGAATTTTGTTCTTCTGCTTTCTCCAACTTCTGTGATACCCATGGCATCAAACACCAGTTAACTACACCCTACACTCCTCTGCAGAACAGTGTTGTCGAATGTTGCAACCATACGGTTGTTGAAATGGCTCATTCCATGTTACAACGCAGGAGTGTTCCGAACAAATTTTGGGTTGAAGCAGTGTTTACTGTTGTCTATCTTCTTAACCGATCACCTACTCAGGCTGTTAAGGGGAAGACTCCAGAAGAGGTTTGGTCTAGTCGTAAACCTAAGATCAGTCACCTCAAAGTGTTTGGATCGGTTGCATATGTTTGGATTCCAGCTGCTAAGCACTCTAAGTTGGATTCCAAAAGCAAGAAACTCATGATGACAGGGTACAATGATCACCACAAGGCCTATAGGCTGATAGATTTAGACACTGATCGTCTTATCTTCAGTCAGGACGTAGTATTTGATGAAGACAGAGGGTTCTTTCAGTCCCCTCCTTCTAAGCAGTGTTCTGAGGATCAGCCTCCCAGTGTTCTTATTCCATTAGGTCCACCTGATGGGAGGGATGATGCAGCATTAGTATTTGATGATGCACTACCTGAGTTCCCTCCAGAAAATAATCCTCCTCTCTCTGCTCCTGTTGTTCCTGAACCTCCTCCACCTACTCCAGATATTGGTTCTTCTACTCTCCAGCCTAAATGGTGGGCTAAAACTATTGGTGATCTCTGGGATAATGAGCTCCTTGAATGTAGAACTTCCAGAAATAAGAGCAAACAACAGCCTATAGTAAATTTTGCTCTTATGGCTAACTTACACAGTGTTTTTGAGCCTCAAACCTATTCAGAGGCTAAGGGTATACCTGAGTGGGAACAAGCTATGGAAGCTGAATTCCAGATTCTTCAGAAGAATCACACTTAGACCCTTTCTGATCTTCCTGCAGGGAAGAAGCCCATTAGCTGCAAATGGGTGTATAAAGTGAAATACAAAGCTGACGAAACCCTCGACAAGTATAAGGCTCGTCTTGTTGCTCGAGGGTTCTCACAAAAGGAAGGCATAGACTATGAGGAGACCTTTGCTCCTACAGCCAAGATGAGTACCATACGGCTTATCCTTGCCTTAGCAGCTCGGTTCAGTTGGAAAGTCCATCAGATGGATGTAAAGAGTGCTTTTCTGAATGGTAACTTACAGGAAGAAGTCTACATGACACAGCCTCCAGGATTCAAGGTTGTCGGTCAAGAACAGAAAGTCTGTAGATTAGTCAAAGCACTCTATGGTCTAAAACAAGCCCCTCGGGCTTGGTACATGAAAATTGATAAGTACCTAACAAATCATGGTTTTCAGCGGAGTCCATCTGATGCAAACTTGTATATCAAACATACTGGTGATGATATTTTGTTTGTGGTTGTCTATGTGGATGACCTTATCATTACTGGTAGTTCAGCACATTTGATCCATGTGATCAAATCGCATTTGTGCGGCACTTTTGATATGACAGATTTGGGACTTCTTCATTACTGTTTGGGGGTTGAAGTCTGGCAAACTGACAACAACATCTTTCTCTCTTAGTCCAAGTATGCCAGAAATCTTGTGGACAAGTTCAGAATGCAAGATTGCAAACCTGCCACGACTCCTATGGAACTAGGGCTCAAACTTTCAGCTCAGTCATCCTCACCACTTGTGGATGAAACTTTATTCAGGCAATTAGTGGGCAGCCTCCTCTACCTTACTGCCACTAGACCTGATATCAGTTTTGCAGTGAGCTACATTTCACGCTTCATGTCAGCGCCTAAGGCTAATCATTGGATAGTAGCAAAGCGTGTGCTGCATTATGTGAGTGGCACTACTAATTATGGACTTCTGTACACTCAGATTTCAGATCCTACACTCAGGGGTTACACAGATTCCGACTGGGCCGGTTCGGTTGATGACCGTAAATCTACAACTGGGTATGTGTTTAGTCTGGGATCCGGTGTTGTCACATGGACTAGTAAGAAGCAGCAGGCAGTGGCTCTCTCCTCGACAGAAGTAGAGTATGGGGGAGCAGTTAAGGCATCTTGTGAGGCAGTTTGTTTTCGACATATGCTTGCGGATATGCATGTTTCCCAGGCAAGTCCTACTCCCTTGTTCTGTGATAATCAGGGAGTGCTCAAACTTGCCAAGAATCCAGTGTTCCATGAATGAACAAAGCATGTGGAAACCCATTGTCACTACATTCGACAGCTTGTTGAAGACGGATCCATTCAGTTGCTGTATGTTCCCACAAAGGAGCAGCCAGCAGACATCTTCACCAAGCCCCTTGGTACTGATAAGTTTGTAAAATTCGGAGGGTCTATAGGTGTTGTAAATAGATTGAGCATTAAGGGAGGGTATTAGAATAATGTTATTTTAGTGTTTAATGCTCATCTGTGATCTTATTAGCAGTTTCTTATTAAAAACTTGTTGTTTCTATTTTCTTAGTAGAAACTTGCTATTTCTATTTTCTTAGTAGAAACTAACAGTTGTATTATTTATTGAGCTTCATTGCTCATTGTAAATCAATTCAATTCATTCATTGATTAATTTCCAGAATTCAGTTTCTAATATCTGTTTTGGAAATTAAACAAATGGTCTGTTTCCTAAACATAACTCTTTTGCCATGATGTCCTATTTCACAATTCATAGTCTACTCTTATTTAATAGTAGTTTAAGTCTTTGTAATTTTATAATTTGTAACTGCATTTGCAATATGGTTGACATTATCTATGTGGTCACTAAATAGTTGATGCTCTGTGACTAATCTAGATTCTACCATGACGACATGTTTACAACATCATAATAATGTAGACAAGTAGCATACATATCTATGTTTTCATCATTTTAGCAACTAATTTGGTATTCGGCATGTGTGAGAAACTACTCTGCTCTCAATGCCTTGCCTCTGTTTTTCAAAACACGGTAAAAAGAAAACTAAAAGTTGGATCTTAAAGGGTTAGCTATGCGGATCTGATGATATATTACATCAACTCACTATATTTTAATCACAATATTATCACAAGTTCAAAAAAATCATAATATTTTGAGGCAGCACTGTCACCAACCTGCAAAAATTACAATACCAACAATATTTTTGCAACATTTTCAACACTGATCTCAACTATAACCAGCATAGAAACTGACAGCACTTTAAATTTGCAAAGATCTGATTTCCACAAAACTATGAATGCTGAACCAAGGAAAAAACAATGTGGTCCTTTACAGCCAGTACAAGTGAGTATAAATAACTCTCTCATTTATAGTGCCTAGTTATTTAATGGAAAAAACAGGATCCTTTTCAATACTTATAACAAGCTTGTCGATGGGATTCTCGAGACGTATGTAATTTCTAGTCCCTTTGATATAGTTAGGTCTCTAGCGGCTATTAAAATAAATATCAATTACTATTTTCTATTTCTATAAAATATGTTTACATTATGAATTTATGTACATAAAAATCCATTCTCTTTTAAAGTTGCACTTCGTAGTAGATTTCTTGAAAAACCTAAAAATCAGTTACAGAATTTCATTTGAGACTAAAAGCTCTTAAAAGAGCTTGTACGATAAATCTGATAGGTTTGACTCGGAAAAAACACATAGAAAGGAAGTCAGAGAAATTTAACACATTGCCATTCACTCCTTTAGATCATAGCTAACATGTAACAGAATTTATACAGGAACTATTTACTCTGCCTCTCAATTTTTGCTGCAACATGTTACTCAAAATTGTTTATCATAACTACCATAAGATTTGAGCATACCTTATCATTCCACCAATATATTGACTCAATACCTGCACAAACAGGAAATTTCTGTCAAAATTTTACCTTCGCTTTGTGGGTAAAAATATTTCAAAACAAAATTCATACAGTATAGTGAATCCATGCTAAGCTTGCATGGGGTTAAAAAATGTTGTTGCAAGCAATATGGCACTATGAAGCAGGCTTCCCTTCTTTAGCTATATTTGGTGATAGAATCCAATTTTAAACTTCTAGGAAAGAAAAGACAGTGGACACAAGCTGACATTGACGCTCGCTTTCCTATAAAACCCATTTAAGGCATGCCAAACAGTTACCACTAAATATTGGAGTACAGATTTATAATTTCATACTTCTAGAATAAAAAACATATTGGACACAGGCTAACATTAATTCATTGTCTTAAAAAAATGATCGAAGACCTGCCAAACAATTATCCAATGCTCCACAAGGATGTGTCCCCCACGGAGAAGGGCATGTCCCATGTTACCCAACAAAATGGACAACCCCATAGGAGAAAATTTTTCTCCCATCTTGGACAGCCAGCGAGCCAGCCAGCAGCCCTACACATTTGCATGATGGTGGCAATATGCCAGTTCCTCCACCATCTGCACCAGCCATATACCTCTCACCATCCAGCATTCCTGTTGAATAAAGGTGGGCTACCACTCAACAACTACCTTGACCATTTTGCAATCGAGAGCTTTTACTTAATGTTTTGGGATTTTTGCTTGGATAAAGGGGGGACCTGGATGACTAACCGATCTTAATTGTAAATTTATTCTCTCACCTTACCAGGGGGTTAATCTTTAGCCCTAGTCTAGTGGGACCTCCCCTAAGGCCTTAGGGTTATAGAGGGGGCACCACATAGAAGACCTGGATTGAAATAGCACGTTCATTCTCCCTTTTACAATACTTAACACTTTCTATATCACATTATTAGCCCTAATACCAAATCCATTCTTCAGGTTTAACTGCCATTCGTTCATTGGGAGTTGGCACCATCTTATCCACATCCTTGAGTAGGGCTAGAAAACATTACCCTCGAGGTTGATGCAGATAAAAGAATCGAAAATCATAATACGGCCACAATGAAAGAAAAAGAAAAGTCAAAATGCAAAAGATGGTTGGGACATGTTGTCGCTTAGATTGTATAGGCAATGCTTTAAAAACCGGAAACGGTGACCGGATTGTTGATTTGGGGTAGCATTGGATGTGCTCTAGCCACGAAATTTGGTAGAGAGGTTGGGGCACATGAGATCTCCAATACCCAGAAAGGGTTTAGGCAGATTCTAAACAGATTAGAAGATATTAAATAATTAATATTTTTAATGGAGTCCCTAAGTCTAAAGTTAGGGAAAATAAAATATTAATGTATATTAATATGAATCTGTGTTAGAATGGTCCAAATGACATGGATCAAACCAAATCTAATCTTAGCCATTGATTAAGGACTTAATCTCGGCCGTTGAGATGTCAACAGAAAAAGTATAAGAGGAGGCTTGAGAGGCACTTGGAGAACACACTGAGGGAGACCAGACAGTTCAATTTCTAGAGCGGGGTTTGCTGATAAATTGAACCAGTGGTCTGGAGAGTAGTCAGGAGGCAGCAAGTACCGAACAGAGAGACGAGAGATCAGCACAGAAGAGGCAGACGCAGAGCTAAAGGAAGCCACGCAAGGCAGCAGAGACTGCACAGAGCCAGAAGGGCCTGCGACATCGACGCAGAGGTTGCAGGAGTGACGCAGAAGCCCAAAGAGGCTGCATAGAGCCTCAATAGGCTGACACAGAGGGTTTCAGGCTGTAGCGAGGTCAATAGGGCCTACATTGGGTTTAGGAAAGTGCTGGAAGTTTGTCTATCTGTGGGTAAGCTAGTTTGATACCCTGTTGTACAAGAAAATTGTTGAATAATAAAATTCTCCCTTGCTGCACTGGTTTTCCCACATTGGATTTTTCAGGAAACATTAGTCCAAAATAATTGTGTCAATGTGTGCATATTTTTGTTTATGTATTACGATGTGATATCTGCAGCAGTATGTATTTTAATCTTTGTTGAAGTAATTTCATGAATAACTTATGATGAAATAAGTAGGAAAAGTAAATCAGTTGCTGCAGTGGTAGAATTTTCACATGGTATCAAAGGCAGAAAGAGAAAATCAGTTATGGGTCGAGACCACGATGCAGAGGCATCCACCTCAAGGGACTCACGTAGATTTTCAAAAGATTGCACAAGTGAGAGAGATTTTGATTTCTCTATGTTGGCTTCCAGGTTGGAAGAAGAAGTGGCATGCATGACTAGTGTTGCATCATCAGAAGTATGGTATATAGACAGTGGAGCCTCGTGGCATATGACGGGAATCAGGGAGTGTTTCTCAGAATATCAAGAAGAGAAGATGAACTTTCCGATCACCATGGGGCACAAGGCAAAGTGTACTTCAGTAGGAAAGGGTACCATAGTTTTTCAGACAAAATCGGGAGAGCGATTTTGTGCCACAAATGTGCTGCATGTGCCAGGATTGGGGATGAACTTACTTTCCGTGTCACAACTACAAGGCTAGGGCTATGACGTCTACTTCATTAAGGAAAAGGTATAAGTCAAACACCCGAGCTGGGAAAAGAAAGTGCAAATCGGGATCAAAAGTAATTGGTTGTACAGATTACAACTAGAATCTCCAATGGCACTAATAGGCAGTCATGGGGACCAAGACTTGAACGAACTATGGCACAGAAGCGGGAAAAGAAAGTGCAAATCGGGATCAAAAGTAATTGGTTGTACAGATTACAACTAGAATCTCCAATGGCACTAATAGGCAGTCATGGGGACCAAGACTTGAACGAACTATGGCACAGAAGGATGGGTCACTTGCACCATGGAGCTCTAAGAATTCTCAGGAGCACTGTAATAGGAGTTTCGAATCTAAGTACGAAACGAGATGATGTATGCAGGGGATGCGCTCCAGGAAAGTATGCCAAGGCAATATTTCCTAGGAGAAACCACAGGGCCAAGAGTGTACTAAGATTGATACACTCAAATATCTGCGGACCTATTTCCATCAAAGCTCTCAGCGGTGCTGAGTATTTCCTTACTTTCATTGATGACCACTCGAGGAAAACTTGGATCTATTTTTTGAAAACCAAGGATGAGGTTTTATGTCGATTCAAGGAGTTCAAGGCTCTAGTGGAGAATCTGACAGGTAAGGAAATAAAAGTCTTGTGCTCAGATAATGGTGGAGAATTTGTCGATAAGGACTTCACTGATTTTTGCTCTAAGGAGGGCATCAGAAGAGAGTGGATAGCTCCCTACAATCTGGAGTAGAGTGCGGTGGCAGAAAGGAAAAACAGGACTACTGAAGAAGCAGCTAGGGCCATGTTGTATGATCAGCATATGCCAAAATTCCTGTGGGCAGAAGCATGCAACACAGTTGTCTACGTTCAAAACAAGACTCCTCATCGGACATTGGGAAAGATTACTCCAGAGAAAATCTTCACTGGGAAGACACCTAAAGTCAGTCATTTTAGGATATTTGGGAGTTTGGCATATTGTCGCATACCCAAAGAAAAGAGGAAGAAGCTAGATCAGACTGCAGAAAAGGGGTATCTGGCAGGATATAGCAAGAACGCTAAGGCATACAGGATCTATCTTCTAGGGAGCAGGAAGGTAGTAGTACGACGAGATATAAAGTTCATGGAGGACAGAGCATTCAGAAGATCTCGCGAAATGACTTCCAAGGAGTACTCGAAAGAGGATCCGTTGGTCATGCCTCTTCAACCAACAGAAGTGAAGAATCCTTCCTCAAATCAGGAAGATTCTCAGGATGAGGAAGAGGAGCAAACAGAAGCACCTGTTAGCAGAGGAAGAACCAGCAAGGAACTTCGTCAGATTCTGTGTGATGCAAAGAACTTCATCGAAAAGCCAAGGAACAGTAAAAGGGAGCGAAAACTACCAGATAGGTATTAGGCGTTAGTAGCTCAGAATGGAGAGCCTGCCAGCTTCAAGGAGGCAGATCAGCATCAAGTTTGGCTAGATGCGATGGTGGAGGAGTATAACTCCATAATGGTAAACGATGTCTAGGAGGTGGTGTCAAGGCCTCAAGACAGATCTGTGGTAGGTTCAAGATGGATCTACAAGATCAAATATGATGCGGATGACAGTATTGAAAAATACAAGGCCAGGTTTGTGGCTAAGGGGTATGTTCAAAAGGAAGGGATTGAATATGAGGAAACCCTCGCCCCGGTAGCCAGGTATACATCTATTAGGACTGTGATATCTCTTGCAGCCCAAATGGGATGGGAGATCCATCAGATGGATGTCAAGATGGCATTTCTGAACGGGGTAATAGAAGAAGAAGTATACATTGAACAACCAGAGGGCTTTGAAACTCAAGAGAAGAAGTCTCATGTATGCAGTTTGAAGAAAGCCTTGTATGGGCTGAAGCAGGCACCAAGAGCGTGGTATGCTAGAATAGATGGCTACTTGCAGAAGACGGGGTTTGTCAAGAGTGACGCGGATCCGAATCTCTACTATCTGGTCGTAGAGAACGAGCCACTTACCTTAGTATTATATGTGGATGATCTCTTCCTGACAGGAACATCCAGACTCATTGAAGACTACAAGAAGAATCTAGCCACAAAGTTCGATATGAAGGATCTGGGACGAATGCACAATTTTGTAGGGTTGGAAGTTTGGCAGCAGAAAGGAGAAATATTCCTTGGGCAAGGAAGGTATGCTATAGAAATTCTGAAAAGGTTCAGGATGGGAGACTGTAGATCTATGGCTACGCCAATGATCACCAACTGGAAGAAGATTGATGCATCAGAAGACAAGGATCTCGATCCCACCCTATACCGACAACTCATAAGGTCCCTGATGTATCTAGTCAATACTAGGCCAGATATTTGCTTCATTGTCAACACCCTCAGTCAGTTCATCGTGGAACCAAAGAGGGCTCACTGGGCAGCAGCCAAGCACGTTCTCAGGTATTTATAGGGAACAGTGGATTATGGGCTCTTGTATAACAAGGGGAAGGATATCAGGTTGAGTGGATTTACTAATGCAGATTGGGCAGGAAGTTCAGTGGATCGGAAAAGTAACCTTTGGGTACTGTTTCAACATTGGATCAGGAATAACCTCCTGGTGCAGTAGGAAACAGAAGTCCATGGCTCTGGGCTCGTCTGAGGCAAAATATATGGCAGCAAGCACAGCTTCGTGTGAGGCCATATGGCTTAGAAAACAGTTGGTAAACCTATTCAGAAGAAATATGGAGGCGACCAGGATCGTGTGTGATAATCAGAGTTGCATCAAACTCTCTGAGAATCTAGTATTTCATGATAGGTCAAAGCATATTGATATCCGATGTCATTTTGTCAAATATTGTGTCCAACATGGAGCTGTACAGTTGAGCTACACTCTTACAGGGGAACAAGTGGCAGATATCCTAACGTAGGCCCTTGGAAAGTCAAAATTTGACTACTTCAGAGAAAAGATGGGGATGGTAAAGAACCCCTTTCAGAGGTAGTGTGTTAGCAAATGAAGAGGGAGTTGCAGTGCAGATGCAGTGTTGGGAGAAATGACCAACAACAGCACAGATGCAGCGGGAGTTACAGTGCAGATACAGTGTTGGGAGAAAGGACCAACAGCAGCACAGATGCAAAGGAAGGTGCAATGCAGATGCAGTGCTGGGAGAAAGGACCAACAGCAACACAGATGCTGAGGGCGCTATCGCATAGACGCTGGATGATCAGAGTAATACTCAGTGAGGAGTATTGCTAGAGCACAGTCCTCGCTAAGAGGGAGTGTTGATTTCGGGTAGCATCAAATGTGCTCTAGCCACGAAATTTGGTAGAGAGGTTGGGACATATGAGTTCTCCAATACCCAGAAAGGGTTTGGGCAGATTCTAAACAGATCAGGAGATATTAAAATAATTAATATTTTTAATGAGTCCCAAGCCTAAACTTAGGGAAAATAAAATTAATGTGTATTAATATGAATCTGTGTTAGAATGGTCCAAAAGACATGGATCAAGCCAGATCTAATCTTAGCCGTTAATTAGGGACTTAATCTTGGCCGTTGAGATGTCAACAGAAAAAGTATAAGAGGAGGCTTGAAGGGCACTTGGAGAACATGCTGAGGGAGACTAGTCAGTTCAATTTCTGGAGCGGGGTTTGCTGAGAAATTGAACCAGTGGTCAGGAAAGTAGTTAGGAGGCAGCAAGTACGGAACAGAGAGACAAGAGATCAGCGCAGAAGAGGCAGACGCACAGCCAAAGGAAGCCATGCAGAGGCAGCAGAGACTGCGCAGAGCCAGAAGGTTTTGCGTCATCCACACAGAGGCTGCAGGAGTGACGCAGAAGCCTAGAGAGGCTGCGCAATGCCTCAATAGGTTGACACAGAGGGTTTCAGGCTAACGCGGAGGGTTTCAGGCTGTAGTAGAGGTCAGTAGGGCCTACGTTGGGTTTAGGAAAGTGCTAGAAGTTTGTCTATCTGTGGGTAAGCCAGTGTGGCACCCTGTTGTACAAGAAAATTGTTGAACAATAAAATCCTCCCTTGCTGCACTAGTTTTCCCACATTGGGTTTTCCGGGGACATTAGTCCAAAATAACTGTCAATGTGTGCATATTTTTGTTTCTGTATTACGATGTGATATCTGCAGCAATATTTATTTTAATGTTTGTTGAAGTAATTTCATGAATAACTTATGATGAAATAAGTAGGAAAAGTAAATCAATTGCTACAGTGGTAGAATTTTCACAGGAACCGGTCCACCAAATGGACCGGGTTGCCGATCGGAACCGGTCGAACCAGGACTGGTTAGGTCTAAACGAACCAGTTTTAGAAAAATACATTAAATAATTAATTTTTAATGGAACAAAACTATTTTTAAGATTTAAAACCATGATTCCAAGCCAATAGAGACAAAATATGCAAAGTTTGATCATTTATATACCATGTAAAGGTGAATATATCAAAATGGCACCGAGTGCAATACATATCATCGAAAAAATAGTAAAATACATAAGCAATGAGGCTCTAAATGGCCTATAAAGTCCAAAAACAATGCTGCAAGCTATGACGCCATTGGCCTACTACAAGTCTATAGTGTACACATGATCAATCATCAAGTTCATCACCACTACTAAACACAGGATCATCATTAGGAGCTACATAAACATCATCTAGTTCAGAGTCTGAGGATGCCTCAGCCTAATCTGCAACCTCAGTAGCAATGCCACCAATAATAATAGAAGTGGGCCTAATGGAAGCACGAGTTTGTCGACCTGCACGACTAGTGCCTTCCATTGGTTCTTTGCCTTTCCTTGATGCCACTATTGATCCTAGTTCTGATGCTGCCACAAAATCTGCTTCATCCCCCGCTAATGCCATGTCGATATCAAAATCAGCATCAAACACAGGATCGCCAGTCTCCTCCACCCATTCTGATGTTGGATCAATATTGTCCAACACAATGGGATCTAGACCAGGTGTTTTGTTCATTATTTAGTTCCTCCTTAGTCGAAGGTTGTATTGCACGAAAACAAGATCATTTAACCGTTTATGTTCCAAACGGTTTCTCTTCTTCGTGTGTATGCGCTCAAAAATAGACCAATTGTGCTCACAACCTGAAGCACTACAAGTTTGACTAAGGACTCTAATTGCAAACCTTTGCAATTGAGGACATTGGCCACCAAATGACTCCCACCAATGTGCTGCAAAGAAAAAGACATTAATTAGTAACTTAGTTTATAATTTGAATTGTAAAGAAATCAATCAATCCAGCTTTGACCTCGCCATCCTACAGATCTCCTAGCCGATCTTTATAATGATACTTTGGGTTCAAAAAATAGCCAGCTACATGTATAGGACGATGGAGTTGATTGTTCCATCTGTTATCAATGATCTCCCATATATGGCCATATTCAGCCAATCTGTCCTTGTAAGTTGCCCGTATCTGCTCCTTTGCCTGATCCATAGCCTCATAAATGTAGTCCATGGCCAATTTTTCCCCATCCACCATCCTTAGCACCTTAACAAGGGGCTCGGTAATTTTCACAAGCTCTACAGACCTTTTCCAAAAATAATTGTCAAAACACTTTCTTTTTGGTGTCTTTTCCATCTTGTCTACGAGCCCACCGAGATTCAATCCATTCATCAGAAGAAAACATTTTCTGCAAGTTTTTATGTTGACCATTGAGGCATTGCAACGTGAGGAAGTGAGTTGCAAATCTCGTAATTGCGGGCCTAACAAGCTCTTTGCCCCCAGTGTTTTTCCTCATTAGGTTCAATACAAAAGTGGTTGTAAATGTATATGCACTTGGCATGCTCTACAGTGTTTTTTACCCACTCCACTTTTCCTATGTCCTCAAGCATGAGTTCTATGCAATGTGCAACACATGGAGTCCAAAATATGGTCCTATATTTGGACTCAAGCATCTTTCCAGCAAGAACATAGTTTGAGGCATTATCGGTGATGACCTGCACAACATTCTGCTCCCCAACTTCCTGAATAATGTCATCCAAAAGCTCAAATAGAAGGGTTGCATCCTTCACCTTATCAGATGCATCAACTGAACTCAAAAACATGGTTCTTTGAGGGAAAGAAATAAGGAAATTATGATAGTGTGGTTCTTTCCATCGGTCTATCGATCTGACATGATGGAACAACCTGTTTTGAGCCATGAATCTTTAAACTCAACCAAATACTCATCAATGGAAGATATCTCTTTTTGCAAAAGAGCTCCCCTCAAGTCATGCATACTAGGATCTTTGAAGCCCTTTCCTGTAGTTATAACAGAGTCTCACATAGCTTGGTAATAAGGTGAGCGAGCAGCATTAAATGGGATATCTGAATCATACCACCATCTAGCAATGTATTGATGAGAAGTTTCTTTGTTTGTTTTTTCCAATGTTGATCCAAAGTGGGTTGACGACTTGACTGAGAGGAAGTGGGATTAGAAGAGGCAATGTTGGCAAAATATGAGAAATAACTTTGGATGTTTGTTCTCTTTGTTCCTTTTGATGGTTGGCCAAAAGAAGGATGAATATAGTGAAAGGGGTCATTGGTGGAAGGATAGAAGAGGAGTCTTCAATCTCATAATCATTATACCCACTCTCTTTCATGGCTTCTAATAATTCCCTCTTCCTTGCAATGTCATCTTGGATGGCCTTCTCCCTAGCCTTATCCTCATAAAACTTTTCAAGCTTGGAAAGGTATTCTACCCTAATAGGACCTAACACTGCATTTGGTGCATCACATGGCTTTACTTGGCCTCTGACCCCAGCCAAGTGTTGTTTCAATCTAAGAATACCCCCACCTCCAATAGATTTATGGCATAATTTGCATATCATTCTTCCATTAATTACATCACAATGAGCCCATGCACTGTCCTTTCCTTTTGGAGCCATGTTTGCTTGAAATAATTACAATTTGCAAAGAAATTTGCCATTTAAAAAAAAAATTTGCAGTGAAGAAACATGGAAAACCAAAGCTAAATTTAGGAAAACAAATGCACATGTAGGCTACAAAATTTGATAGCATAGAACTAGAGATTTGATAGCATAGATAATAGAAGTTAGAAGTTTATAAATTTATAACACATAAAAAAATTTAATACATGGACAGCAGTCAAATGAAGAATTTTCAAGTGAAAATCCTTACCTGGAGATGCAAACTAGCTTCCTTAGCCTCCTCTTGAAGATGCCAACTCCACTGACAGCTACAAAGTACAAACTATTTCCAAAATAGCTCCAACTCCAACTCCAAGCCTTCAAGATGACTACTCCAGCAAAAACTCAACACTCTCCAAGCTACCAAGCAAACTCACAAACACTCCAAATGAGATGTGTGAGACAAATGAGAGGGAGAAGGGCCTCTTAAAGGCTTGGAGAAGGTGGTTTTGGAGGGAAAGGATCCTTACTTTCCCTCGAAAACAGCATAACTACCTTGGATAAGTCGTTGCGTGGGTCCTCCGCAGTCGTGGCAATTAACGAGCCAGTTTAGGACGAAATCGTCCGGTTTGACCACAAACTGGCCAATTCCGTCCTAAACTAGCCAGTTAGGGCTCAAAATGGGCGAAATGGCCTTGCTGACTGGGTTTTTCAACCGGTTCGGACCGGTGGCCTTGCTGACTGGACGGTTTGACTCTTAGGGCAAGAGGTTGTCACTCTGATCCCCGCCCACTCCGTTCTAGTTCTCTCCAACATCAAGCTATGGGGGGTATTCCCTATGGAAATGAGGTGAAGGAAAACAAGTTGGGAATCAACTTGTTTGGGAGACATGGATGTGTGGCCTAGCTACTTGGTTAAATTTAGAAAGATTAATGATTAGATTAGATTTTAAGTATGAGACCAATGCCTTATGGAGTCACAATTCTTGCTTCATGTAAATTAATGCCAAGTAACCGGATGGATACCCACTACTTGATATGGTAGACTAACCTATATGGGATACAAGTCCTAAGAGCTAGGTGTGATGCAACAATGTTGGTAAATTTTAGATTAAATGTCTATTCCAAGTTGAACCTCTCCCTTAACTGTTTTGAGAAACAGTGTTCAGGGTAGGTTGTGGGATGGAAGCCAGGAAGCAGGCAAAGGCATGATTAACGATACATCCCCCTGTGTTCCATCCACCCAGGTCCTACTAGAGGAATCAAAAAATACATCTCCTAGACCACAAGGTCTCAAGGCACACAGCCCACAAGAGGAATCAACAATATGTCTCCCGAACCAAAAGGTCTCATGGCACACAGCCTACAAGAGAGGGCCCAGAATATGATGCTATGTAATAAGTGCTCTCTCTTCAAGGGGGTTCTCAATCATTCCAGTTTCTTCCAATAAACATCAGCAACCACTTCATCATAAAAAATGTAGACATGGTGGATCTCAAATATTTCAGCAAACAACATTCAGTTGTTCATCCAGCTTCAGTCGAGGCTTCACTCGGAAGCAAACATCAACAACTATCAATAGACAATAATAGACTTCAATAGTGGCTTCTTACAAAAGCGATTATTGGCAACGACAGAAGCGAATATCAGTATTCATAGTCAAATCCAACAAATAATAAATGGCTTCTCACAGAACCAAGCATCAACAACCATAGTAGAATCCAGCAGATAACAAATGACAGATCATCGAACAAATTAGAGAATCAAACAAGTCAATATTAGAGTCTTGCAGCTTCTTCATATCATTTATCAAGGAGATGTCAATGGACCTGTAGTCCATTCTGCCAAAGATATTACCAAGTTCATGCCTTTACAAAAGAACCTCCCTCTTACACAAAAGTCCTCTACATAGTGAAAAAATAATGGGCTCATCTTTAGTATATCTATATCAACATCGGTCTTCAAAACATTTATCCATCTTCATAGAAATGTGCTTCAATCATGTTGATCTTGTTTGCTCCTTGTTGAGAAATCTAGGGCAAAGAGTTGTAGATGATTTCTCTTCTTTGTTGATTGTTTGTGATGTGTTTTTACTTTACTTTATTAGCTTCTTCTTTTTCCCGATTATTATTAATATTCACTATCATCAAACGGCTACCAAATCATAAATAACAATGAGAAAAAGGACACAAGATATAGGCGATCAGCCAGGGCCAAAACCTCTCCAAGCTTGAGAGGAAAACCCACTAGAATTCTTCTTCTTATAGAAACTTCAATTGACGAATTCCAAGACCTAGACCCTTGACCAACAACACCTCCAAGACCACGTCAATGCTTCTACGAATGTACTTCTTCTTCAAGTCAATGCTAGTCAAACTTGTGCCACAGCTTCAAATTTCAGCCCTTACTCATAATTTCGACTAGGAGTTGCAAACTTACAATTTCGGCTCCTTCCGTCGAAATCTAGGTCACACGTGTGGCTGCAATATCGACATATTTTCCTCCTTTTGACTTCGCCTAACCTAGATTTCTTTTCTTGACAATTCGCGTTGCTTAATAGCCCCTCTTTTGTCCAAAATTTTGGCGCTTATGTGGTGACTGCAACTCGATATTCTCTGCTGCAAGATGACGTCCTTAACTTTGCACGTATGGAGGAATTTAGCCCAAAACAGATCAGAATTACTTCGATTTTCTTCGTCTTTTGAATCTCCTCTTCGCTCCTTTTAGGTCTTCTTTCTTGCCATAGATCGAACTTCTTGTTGCTTGATAAGTGTGTCCTTGAATGAGGCCGAGTGCTCCCTTATATAGGCTTCTCAACTTGTCCAATAAGCCAACATGTCTTCTTAGTTAGGCCGACGAGCTCCTTCATAGGCTGACTTAATCATAAGCACTCGACAAGTTCTTGGAGGGTTATTTGACTTGAATTTGACTTAAATAATTTTTCTTACAATATGTAACATGCCCAAGAAGGGTAATTCATACATGACAACGACTCTTTTGACTTTATAGACTCAAGGACAAATCCTAGAAGCTCTCAATGGGAGCTTGACCTAAAATAAATTTCCCTTGAGCATGAAACCCATGCCTCAAGAACAATAATAATAAATTTATTTTTCTCTTTTCATTGAATACATAAAATCAACATTACATATGTCATTATGAAGACTGAACCTAGTTACATATTTCAACACTCCCTCTTAACCAAGGAGATATCCATAATCCATACAAGGTACTTGGACATTCTGAATCTGAAGAATTCTCATAAGAGTTGGATTGGTAACCCATTTGTTTAGCATCATATCATCCAGCATTGTCACATAGCAAGGCCTTGACTAACAACTTTATCTCTTCACAAGATCAGAGCACAATGCTGGTGAGACCAATGATTTATAGACACCCTCATCATTGTCTCTCTCGGAACATACCCCACCCGAGTTCTCTCAAAGTATGTTCCACTAGGACTATTCTTATCTTGGATTCGTAGTTCTCAAGGAATATCGGTCCTCTACGACAACTCTTATCTTGAATATGCTTCCACATCCTCAAAGACTATCAGATGCCAAATGATTACCCAATCCTCCATTCTTTCTTCCCAAGTGAAGAAAGGAATGATGTGTCTATCTCTCCCTCTTAACCAGGGAGGATATACCCATTTCTATGAAGGAATGTACCCACTCCTATAAAAGGAATGTACCCAAGCTCCCTCTTAACCAACGACTTGACCAAGCTTCCCTTTAATCAGGGACTTGCTTCTAGCAACTCTCTCGGTGGAGATCATGGACAACCAACTGCCTGTAGGACTTCCTCTTTCAATGTCATGAATTTCTTCTTTGTTATGGAGCCTACATCTTTTGGGACATCTTCGTAGCGCATCAACCATCCACCACTTTCATTTATGAATTATGTCAGTCATGTCATTCTTCTTTTCATCTGAAAGTGATCCATTAGTCTATATTTGGCCTTCCTTCATACCTTGCTACCTTTTTCACATCATGTTTCCTTCCGGATCTTTCATCCTACCACATGAGTATTAGTTGTAGATGACATCTACAGCTCTTCCTTTGCTAACCCTGCATTAGCCCATCCAGATATTGCTCAAAAATCAATAATGAACATTAAATCAAACTTACCTTTGTGACAGTCTTTTCATCATGACATTTCCTTATTGTAACATAAACATCCTGCATACATATTAACACATCTCCAAGATATACAATGTCAAGAGTCTCCTTCGTTTTCTGACTTCATCAAAGTCTTCATACCTTTTTCATGGAGATGTCACAATCAATCTTTCTAGTCATTAGATGTTGATTTCCTATTCTATGTGAACATAGTTGCATCTTTCACGATCTCTCCTTACTTTCTTCACATATTGCATCCCAGGAAATTCTATCCATCTCCAAGATATACAATGTCAAGAGTCTCCTTCGTTTTCTGACTTCATCAAAGTCTTCATACCTTTTTCATGGAGATGTCACAATCAATCTTTCTAGTCATTAGATGTTGATTTCCTGTTCTATGTGAACATAGTTGCATCTTTCACGATCTCTCCTTACTTTCTTCACATATTGCATCCCAGGAAATTCTATCCATAGTTCCTTTATTTTTGTCAACCACCTCATATTCCATATGAAGACTTACTATGTTGATTTCATCTTAGTTAATATGTGAACCATGCCTTCCTGCATCCTTTCAAAGGAGATCCCTTTCTCTTGATCATGCTCATGAGGTAGAGCATTTATCCATGTTATCTGCAATTATATGACATGACTCAATTTGATCAAATACAAGCATACATACCTCATCTTCTTCTTTTTAGCGCTTCCTTCAGCAGTTTCCTTGATTGAAAGAACTTCAATCACCTTGACCTGCTTCACTTCTCTTGACATCATACCATCATTCCATGAATCCCATACAAGGTGGAATTCTCAGCAAGACGCTTCTTCTAGTAGGTGAACCTTCTAATGAAGATTCCAACAAAGGGTCTTGATCATCCTCATCCAGCAAATGCTCCTTTTGAATGATGTATGATGACCTCTATACTAGATGACTTTCTTTTTCCCATAAGTACTACTTATGCTTCTAATGAGGTTACCAAGAGTTACATCATTCTATAGGTGACAATCATAGACTTCTATTCCAGCTATCTTTCATGATTCTTTATGATGATGCCACGAGCTCTTGCTTTCACTCATATGGTTTTATGATGCCATCTCCTAACATGATGCACCATATCATGCTTCTAATGATTCCTACCATCATGGCTATACTTTACAAAACAAAACCTAAAACAAAAACTTGAAAAGAACTAGGTGAGGAAGAATATCTCAATCATAGTAGAGATCTTTTATTTCCTCCTTCTTGGATTTCTTCTTTTCAGCTTCTTCCCTTCCTCTTTTGTTGTTATCCTTCTTGAGCTTTGGACAATCTCTCTTGTAGTGCCCATATTCATAGCCACCATAGCATTGAACCTTTGACATGTTCTTCTTCTTTTTTTGAGGACCAAGCTTCCCAAATTTCCCTTTTCTTCTAGCCATGGCAGCAAATGCTTGAGCTTGCTCACTTGATCCTACATCACTCTTTGCCTTCAACCTAGTTTCTTCTATCTTGCATAGTGACCATAGCTCATTAAATGGAGTACCTTCCTTCTTCCCATAGATGTTGGATATGAACTTGCCCGATTCCTTCGGTAGTCCAATGAGCACTATGGTAGTCATTTCCTCGTCAGACATTATTTCTCCCAATTCTTGCAGTTGATCCCTTATTTCAGAGACCCTCATAAAGTATGAGGCTATTCCTTCTTCTTTTGATATCATCATCTTGTAGAGTTCTTATCTTAACGAGATCATTTCTCCTGCAGTGCTTATGAAGAATGATTCTACAAGTTTGTCATATATTTTTTTTAAGTTTCTAATTTTGATGGGAATGAGGGAATCCTTAATAGATTCTATGAGAATCTTTGAGCCCTTACTTCCCCTTTCATGAATTATGTAAGTGCTTGAGCTTCTTCCCTTGGAGGTTTAGTGATTGAGCCCTTAACATGTTCCATGACCTCATTTTCTATGAGGCTCAAATCTGTCCTTTTCTTCCATGCAAGAAAGATTGAAGCCCCAACCAACTTGTTGCTTTCCTTGCAAAAAGACATTCTGATAGATTCAGATGTAGACATAAATACACTTACTTGTGAAGATGCTCCTTCAACCTGTTGTCTTCTTGAATTTGATGATGATATAGGTAATAGAAAACTTCTTCTTGATGAAGATGGTTTTCTTCAAAAGTGATCCTTGACCCAAGGATAAGGAGATCGCCTCAAATGTTTTGATGATGATGACAACACCTTTTATCTTGGATGAGAAGACTTCAAGATGCTTTGGATATTCGTTCTTTCTCGGAGATAGCATCTCTGAGTTCTTCTTCGTTGAGATGATAATTTGAGCGAGATTCCCAGGAATGCTTCAAGTGTAGATGCCATCTTTGAATGAACTAGGGTTTTGACTTCCTTCAAGATGATGATGTGATCCTTATCCTTGAGGTGCTCTTGGGGAGAGTGGCCCTTCTTGATGATTGATGCCTTTGATGATCTACTAGTACTTCGGTCCTTGATTGTCCTTTGATGAGTTGCCCTTCCTTGACTTGTCACCTTGACTCTGAAACCATGTTGAGAAATCTAGGGTAGCGAGTTGTAAATGATTTCTCTTCTTCGATGATTGTTTGTGATGTATTTTAACTTTACTTTATTAGCTTCTTCTTTTTCTTGATTATTATCAGTATTCACTATCATCAAACAACTACCAAATCATAATTAACAATGACACAAAGGACACAAGATATAGGCAATCAGCCAGGGCCAAAACCTCTCCAAGCTTGATAGGAAAACCTACGAGAATTCTTCTTCTTATAGAAACTCCAATTGAAGAATTCCAAGGGCTAGACCCTTGACCAACAACCCCTCCAACACCAAGTCAATGCTTCCTCGAATGTACTTCTTCTTCAACTCAACGCTAGTCAAACTTGTGCCATAGCTTCAAATTTCAGCCCTAACTTAGAATTTTTGCTAGTTGTTGCAGACCTACAATTTCGGCTCCTTCTGTAGAAACCGTAAGTCACAAGTGTTGCTACAATATGGACAGATTTGCCTCCTTTTGACTTCGCTTGACCTTGATTCCTTTTCTTGACAATTTAGCTTGCTAAATAGCCCCTCTTTTGTCCAAAACTTTGGCTCTTATGTGGTGACTGCAACTCGATATTTTGTGTTGCAAGATGGCGTCCTTACCTTTGCACGTGTGGAGGAATTTAGCCCAAAACAAATCAAAATTACTTCAATTTTCTTCTTCTTTTGAATCTCCTTCTCTCCACTTCTTTTAGGTCTTCTTTCTTGCCCTAGATCGAACTTCTTGTTGCTTGATGAGTGTGTACTTGAATGAGGCCAACTGCTCCTTTATATAGGCTTCTCAACTGTCCAAAAGGCCGACTAGCTCCTTTGTAGGTCGACTTGATCATAAGCACTTGATAAGGTCTTCGAGGATTATTTGACTTGACTTTGACTTAAATAATTTTTCTTACAATATGTAACATGCCCAAAAAGAGTTATTCATACATGACAATGACTCTTTTGACTTTATAGAATCAATGACAAATCCTAGAAGCTCTCAATGGGAGCTTGACCTAAAAATAAATTTCCCTTGAGAATGAAACCCATGCCTCGAGAACAATAATAATAAATTTATTTTTCACTTTTCATTGAATACATAAGATCGACATTACATATGTCATTACAAAGACCAAACCTAGTTACATATTTCAACACTCCCTCTGAGTACAAAGCCTATCACAAGTCTTCTTGTCACATTGTTCTTTCGTCATTTCCAATCACTACCACATCTTCGCAGTCTCCAAGAGACTCATAATGAAATAATCAATAAAAACAATCAAGATAATACTTATCTTTTGAGAGTGTATGAGGTCCCTCTAGATCGTAGCCCTCTCAGATCGAGTCAATCTCATCACATCATCAAGGAGTCCATATCATCAGCAATGAGTCCATATCATCATCAAAGAGTTAACAACATTAAGGAGTCCACATCATCAAGGAATCCACATCATCATTAAGGAGTTCTCATCATCAACAAAGACTTTAGGTCCAATTCATTGAGGAGTCCATATCATCATCATCAAGGAGTCTACATCATCAACGATTCCACATCATCATCATCATCATCAACAAGTCTACATTATCATTGAGTCCATATCCTCATCATTATCAAGGAGTCTACATCATCATCGAGTCATCATCATCAAGGAGTCCACATTATCATCGAGTCCATATCATCATCATCATTGTTAAGGTATCCATATGATCATCATCATATCATCGCGGAGTTTATGTCAACATCAAGAAGTTGACCTTGTCGATCAAGTCAAAATCATTATCATCAATATCATCAACAAGTCCACATCATCAACAATGTGTCCACATCATTAATGAGTTCCCATCATTATCGTCATCAAGGAGCCTACATCACTAGCATTATCACAGAGTCCACGTCATCAACAAATTCACTTTATCATCAAGGACTTCACGTCATCAAGGAATCCACATCATCAACAAAGAGTTCACAGAGTCCACATCATTATGAACATCAAGGAGTCTCTATTATCATCATCATTATCACCATCATCAACGTCATCAATGCATTCACATCATCATCAACGTCATCAACGAGTCCACATCATCATTGTCATCAACGAGTGTACAACATCATTATCATCATCATCATCATCATCATTATCAACGTCATCAACGAGTCCACATCATCATCATTATTAACGTCATCAACGAGTCCACATCATCATCAAAGAGTTCACATCCACATCATCAAGGTGTTCATACTATCAAGGAGTCCATCATAAAGGAGTTCAATCACATCATCTGCATCATCAATGGGTCATACATCATTGTCAGTAAGAAGTACACATAGTCATTATTAAGGAATCAACTTCAACAAGAAGGATATATCATCAAGAGGCTCATGTTATCCATATCATTATGGAGTACTCAATAGCATCAAGAAGGAATTAGGGTTAAGTCCACTAGACTTAGATTTTCTTCTCCGAACCCAACCTAGGATTTCACAAATCATATACAGTCCAATGTCAGTATTAATTGAAACAACACAAGATACTTATCTTTAGAGATCCAAACAACTCCCTCTTGGTCTTAAGTCCCTTTTGGAATCCAACCTGCAAATCAGCCTCAACATCAAGGTCTTGAGTCCCTTTTGGAATCCAACCTGCAAATCAGCCTCAACATCAAGATGTCATATCTTTTAGCAATCAATTCATAAGCCCAACATTTACTCAACCTTTTATATTGAGGTAGAGTTAACAGCTATTGGCTGAGGTTTGCAATTTGAATAGCTAGGGTTTTAAGTTTTAACTTCAAACCCTAACGACTTTTCAGGTTTACAGACCTTCGATATGAAATATTGTTAAGGATCACGGATGCTCAGCATATGCATACATTACATTTGCATGTCATCCCCTTCTCACATCATGCTATCATTTCTATCTAGGGCTACATCTTACCAAGCTTCCTTCTTCAATCCTTTTTGTTATGATAGGATTCACAACATTTTAAAATCAAGAAACCCTTCTTGTCAAGTAGCAAAGATATAACAATACATTTGACCATCTAGGACTATGACACCTTTTCATGCCTATAGTTTTGGCAAGAAATCATAGAAGGATTATCATAGGCATTATGTTGGCGTCTTTTGCATTCTATACTTATATATAAGGCACCACTTCTAAACAAAGAGACATTAATTCTTCTGATATGGATAGAGATGACTTACTGTCATATCAATGGTTACATATATCTTCTTCATATCAATAGTCTTCTTGCATCAAAAATTAATTCTCCTCATTGCTTCGCATGGATTTTAGTTACCAATCATAGGGATATTGATCTTCACATTATAGAGGTTGGAAAATAGAGATTATTTACCTTCACGGACTTCATTATGCAATCCATTGAATGCCAATGCAGGCCACTACATGTCAATATGAACCTTACCCCAAAGATCATGCGACCATATCATAGAGAGATCATGTGAGCCTTACCATTCTAATGTATATGATTTACAATATATATACGAGCCAATCAAGCCATACTACAAGGATATGCAAATCACAAAAACCATAGAGACATATGAATCTATGAACCATACGAGCCACAAAGGCCCCTGAATCGATTGATTGATAGGCACAAATTCATATATATCTATCTAAATAATATATATAAATATATTATATAATAACAAAACTTCATCATGTGATGTCCAAGAAGCCTGCCCAGAAAATATACGAGTTACAGAGATGAAATAGTTCGAACTATAGAGATGTGTCATACCAACAAGCCATACCATAATGATCAACATGCCATAGTCAATCAAAGAGAATGTTGGTTACTGTAAACATATGCGAGGTAGCGTAAATGTATACCAGCCATAGAGAGTGAAATTTGAGATACAGAAAAGAGATTCGAGCCCACTCAAAACAATTTGCGAGCCATAGTGAAGTTATAATCACAGACCTCTCACATCACCAAGTTCTAAAAAAATCTCACATCGCAAAGATTGTTCACTTTACATTAATACATCAAAGAATAAGATCAAAGGTTGTAATGCTCCTAACTAGGAAATTCAGTGATACACAAAGCAAATAAACAAACCAACATCCAGAAATGAGACACCATCAATAAACACACAAGAAAGCACTGGAAATAAAGAACATCTAAGCCATTTTATTAATCTTTTTAGAGAAAATACAATAATGATGGAATGGTGCACCTGGGCTTGTCTCCAAGGACAAGCGTGACAAAAACCAGGTGAGCAAATGATGATCCTAGAGCTGCCCAACTGCTGCTCCAGGGGTAACCTGTGCTGCCCAGATGGCAGAAACTGCGCTGCTTGCTAGAAAAGATGCGCTGGAAACCTTGCTTCCTATGCTCAGAAAATTCTGCAAATTCATCTCCCAGCTCCTCAACAAAAACCCACCAAAACCAAGGGTGGGTTTGGCCTAGTATAGACCCCTGAAAATCGACTCCCAAAGACCACGTCCTCCTCCTCACACTGGCAAACTCGGCTTGTCTGGAATCGGCTGGGAAAGCCCTCCAAATCTGCCCCAAACACTGAGATGATGTCCCCTATGACCTTCCTCCCTTCTCCCAACTGATCCTAGCTCAATAACTCTCTTCACCAACTCCCACGTGAACCCCAGAAAGGCCCTCTCCACAGTCCACCAAGGCTGTAAATCGAGCTGCCCAAATGCAGCAACCTCTTGCTCTCAAACTCCTCCTAGACGTTGATCCTCTGTTGTACTCCAACTCCCCAAACTTTCTTGGCAAGTGCTGTCAGGATGAACTCCCAATCACCTCTGCGTGTTCCAAGAATACGCCCTATTGGTTCGAAGGTTGAGTGGTATGGCCACGAATCTCCTCCGGTTCTCCTCAAGGTAG
This sequence comes from Pinus taeda, assembly GCA_000404065.3. Lineage (NCBI taxonomy): Eukaryota > Viridiplantae > Streptophyta > Pinopsida > Pinales > Pinaceae > Pinus > Pinus taeda. Next base: position 55,009 of record APFE030614102.1, read on the forward strand.
TGTGAAATGCCCTCCTAGAGTAGCACTCAAAGTCCCCCGAAGGAAAGGTTGAGTCTCTCGCCTGAGAAACTCAATGCTAAACAACTAGTTAACTCAGCTAAGCAACTCGAGCAAACACAAGGAAGTTCAATGTGCAAGAATGAATGCCTCAATTGAAGAGTTTTTCCTCCTTGTAACTTCGTGGGCCTTCCTTCTCTCATGTGGGCCCCTCTCCAAGTCATTTGATTCCCCTCCAAGGCAATTCGAATTGCCCAAGTACCCAAGTGTGTTTTTCCACGTCGGTGACCCCCACCTTCCACTAGCAATCTAATCCAGCCTTCCTTTCTCCTAAGTTCTTAAGTCAAAATTGTTGTGTTCTTTTACTTATCAAAATTTATGCAAAATTGTGGGGGGGCCAAAACCTGATACAAATTTATTTGGGAAGGGACATGACAATCCTCCCCTCCCAAATGTTGCTTGCCCTCAAACAACTTCAGCGTTGGGTGCTCTAGAGTGTTCTCACCCTCCCATGTGGCATCCTCATCCGGCAAGTTCTTCCAACGCATCAAAAGCTCCCTAATGGTCCTACTCCTCAGCTTCCTCTCCCGGGTCTCCAAAATGGCCTCAAGGTCCAAAACCAGATGGCCCTCATCATCCAGTGGGGGTAACTCTACTGATGTTGTCACTTGTTGTCCCAACACCTTTTTGAGGCATGAGACATGGCAGATGTTGTGAATTTTGCTCCCCTAAGGCAGCTCCAGCTCATAGGCCACCTCTCCAACTCCTCTGACCACCCTGTATGACCCATAAAAATGTGGATGTAGCTTCTTGGCCCCTTTTTGCTTCAAGGTGGACTGTCTATATGGCTATATCCAGAGATACACCAAATTCCCCTCCTCAAAGTGTCAGTCAATTTGGTGCCTATCAGCGTAGATCTTCTGCTGATTTTGTGTTGTCACTAAGTTGTCCTTGAGAATCATGAGGATGTCTTGGCTCTCTAGGATCCAGTCTTTGGCCTTTGGGGCTCGGCTATCTCCAAAAACAATGTCAACAAAAGATAATGCATCATAACCATACAAGGCACGGAAAGGAGTCATGTCGATGGACATGTGATGGGTGGTGTTGTAGCAATACTCGCCCAAGTGCAGCCACAGAATCCAAACCCTCTACTGCCTAGTCAAGTAGTTCCAGAGGTACCTCTCCAGCCACTAATTAACTCACTCGATCTGGCCATCTGTCTGGGGGTGGTAGCTCGTGCTAGGGGTGAGCTCAGTACCAACCAATCGGAAGAGCTCCTGCCATAATCCTCCCATGAACCTGTTGTCCCAGTCACTCACTATGTTTTTAGGAAGCCCGTGCAATCAAAAGACCTCCCTGAAGAACAGCTCTGCAACCTGTGAAGCCGAATACTGGGTCGAGATGGCAAAAAAGTGGGCATACTTAGTCAATCGATCAACTATTACATAGATGCAATCCTTGCCCTATACTATGGGGAACCCAGTGATGAAGTCCATGGAGATACTCTCCCATTTCCCCTCAGGGATGGGGAGTGATTGCAATAACCTGGCAGGGTAAATCAGTTCCCCTTTGTTCCTCTGACATGCCTCACACTCCCCCTTGAGGCCCTTCCATGTGAAACGCTCCCTGACTGCCATATATGTTTTTCTGAACCCCTGATACCCTGAAAATGGCGAGTCATGTGATGCCTAGAGCACGTCCTCCCTCAACTGTGAGTTGTGAACCAGAAATATGCACCCCTTGTAGTAGATGACCTCGTCCATCACCTAGTAGCGCTCATCTGCGTGAGTCCCCTCTGAAATCTCGCATGCCCTCCTGTCTTTGGAATACTCTACCAACAGTTGGGCCTTCCAATCATGGAAAATACTCATGAGTGAGAGGCTCACGGCTCTCCTAGTGTAATATGTTGTTTCAGGGATATCCCTCAAACCCCAGCAACTCCAACCAAATAATATACAAGAGATATAGTAACCAAGAAGCTCAAAGAGATAAAAATAACAATAATGCAAAATACAATAATGTAAACATGGGATTCAGACAAATACTCAAGAAATGCAGAGAGAAATGTTAAGCCATTTTATTATACTAAGTAATGGAATGAGTACAGGAGATGATCAGAAAGATAGCACCTCAACTTGCACAAGGCAAGTGAAGAAATACACCCAGAATGAAAAAGGAATGGCCTCTCTCTGAACTGCGTCCAAGCTGCTGGAGAACTGTTGTGCTACTGCTACTGCATGCAATCAAGTGAGGATTTGGGGTTGTTCCCCTCCTCAAAAAATGATGAAACTCTAGAATCAGCCTCTACTCAAAAAACCCAAAAAAGCCCAGAAAGCTTTTCTAAAATAGCTGACCCCCGACAATCACCCCCTTGAGGACCTACGTTGTTCCTCAAGGCTCTGTGCTACCATTGAATAGAATCCTCCAAAACTTAGCCCGAAACTCTGCGAAAATCCTCCAAGATGCAAGGGTTGATCCCCTGCTCAATCTCCTAGCTCAAATCCTCCACAAACCCCCAATCTAAAACTCCTACCCAGAAAGACTGCGTCATCCTCTCTCAAGACTGCGCAGTCACCCAGATGCTCAGCTCCTCCTCAACTACAAAAATCAATCCTCATGCAAAAGACTGTTGGAAACTACCTTGCCCGAGTAGGCACTCGAAGTCCCCCGGGGCTAAGGGTGAGATCTCCGAACGGAGACACTCAATGCACTAAACAGTGCTGCAGACAAGCTAAACAACCAGCATACTCTAAGTCGAAGTGACTAGCTCAAATGCACATAATCGAATGCCAAAATGAGGAGGCTCCTCTCTCCTTTATAGTGTTGCCCTATCTCAACCCTAAGGCCCACCTCCTCCAATGTAGCCTCTCTCTTGCCACGTGCTCCTATCCATCTGTGCAGTCCCCCCAAGTGTCTACGTGGGCCCCTCCTCTACGTGGTCCTTTGGCCCCCTTGGCTCCCCTTTTAAGTCACAACGTTGAGCTACTAGGGAGTGACTTTATTCAAGAAGTGAATTATGTCCCCCCTTTTCTCACATTTTTATTTATTAATAACTATAGAAGGCAAAATTGAGAAAAATCGAATATTCCAATTAGCCATGGCTAATTAGGAATATTACAGTCTCCCCTGGCAAAATGTTGCTTGTCCTCAAGCAACTGAAGTGATAGATGCTACAAAATTTTCTCACTCTCCCAAGTGGCATCCTCATCCGGTAAATTCTTCCACCTCACCAAGAATTCCCGAACCGTCTTGCTCCGCAGTTTCCTCTCCCTGGTATCAATAATAGCCTCTAGCTGCAACACCAAATGCCCCTCATCATCCGTGGGTGGTACCTCATCTGTCACTGTCACATGCTGTCCCAATGCCTTCTTCAGGCATGATACATGAAAGACGTTATGAATCTTGCTGCCTTGGGGCAACTCCAACTCATGCATAACCTGTCCAACCTTGCGTATCACCCTCTATTGCCCATAAAAGCGAGGCTTGAACTTCTCAGCCCCCTTCTGCTTCAGTGACGACTGTCGGTATGGCTGTAATCGTAGGTAGACCAAGTCCCCTACCTCAAACTGTCTCTCCACCCGACCCCTGTCAACATACAGCTTCTACTGGTTCTACGTTGTAGCCATATTATCCTTGAGAACTTGGAGAATATCCTAACTCTCTTGGATCCAAATCTTGGCTCTCGGAGCCTTGCTAGCACCAAACATCACATCAGCAAAAGATAAAGGATGATATCCATACAAAGCATAGAATGGTGACACACCAATGGACATGTGATGTGTAGTGTTGTAGCAGTACTCCCCTAGATGCAGCCACTTCAACCATGCTCTCTGCTGCCCACTGACATAGTTACGCAAGTAGCCCTCCAGCCACTTATTAACTATCTCTGTCTGCCCGTCTGCTTGTGGGTGATAACTAGTACTCGGTGTCAACTTCGTCCCCACTAGCCGAAAAAGCTCCTGCCAAAACCCGACCATGAAACAGCTGTCCCTGTCACTGGTGATGGTCTTAGGAAGACCATAGAGCCTGAAGACCTCTCTGAAGAATAGCTCAGCCACCTATGCTGCTGTGTAGTGTGCGGCTATGGCGAAAAAATGTGTGTACTTTGTCAGTCAATCAACGATGACAAAGATGCAATCCTTGCCTTGTACCATGGGCAGCCCTGTGATGAAGTCCATCGAAATACACTCCCATTTCCCCTGCGGAATGGGAAAAGGTTGCAATAATCCTGCGGGATGGCCCATCTCCCCCTTGTTCCTCTGGCAAACATCGCACTCCCAGATATGTTGGAGTACGTCCTCCCTGAGGCCCTTCCATGAGAACCTCTCTCTAATGGCCCTGTAGGTTTTGGTAAACCCCTGATGGCCAGCCAATGGTGAATCATGTGATGCCTAAAGTATCTTTTTCTTGAGCTAAGATCCCTCAGTCAAGAAGATCCGGTCCCTGTGGTAGATGATCTCATCGACCACCCTATACCTGTCATCTGCAACCTGCCCATCCAGAACCTCACATGCAAATCTGTCCTTGGAGTACTCTAGTAAGAGTCGAGCCCTCCAGTCTGCGTCCAAGCTCATAAGAGACAACGTGGCTGGTTTACGTGAAAGAGCATCTGCTACCACGTTGTTCTTACCCTTGACATACTCAATGTCAAAGTCATACGCTTGGATCTTACTGATCCACTTTTGCTGCCTCTCCTCTAGTTGTTTCTGCTCCAAAAAGAACCTAAGGCTGTTGTGATCAGTACTCACCCTGAAGCTGTTACCCACTAAATACTGTCGAAACGTGGCCAATGCATGCATGATGGCCAGCATCTCCTTGTCATATATAGAATACAACCTCTCGTGCGGAAGGAGCTTCCAGCTCTCAAAGGCTATAGGGTGACCTCCCTGCATCAATACAGTGTCGATTCCCTCTCCCGACGCATCATACTCCAAAACAAATGGCTGCAAAAAATCTGGCAATGCAAGCACTGGGCAACTACTCATAACCTCCTTGAGCCTGTCAAAGGCTCGCTGCGCTGTATCCGACCAATTGAATGCCCCCTTCCTTGTCAGATCTGTCAGGGGTGCAGCAAGTTGTGAGAAACTTTTGACAAACTTCCGGTAGTAAGTACAAATGCCAATGAATCCCCGAAGTTCTATCACGTTCCTCGGCTCCGGCCAATCCCTGATGGCCCTAATCTTCTCCTCGTGGACTCTCACTCCGTCCACCCCTATGATATGTCCCAAGTACATCTTCGTCAACCCAAACTCACACTTGGAGAGCTTGGCATAGAACTGTTGCTCCTCCAAGATGCGCAATATTGTTTCAATGTGTTGGAGATGCTCCTCCCAAGTCCTGTTGTAAATGAGGATATCATCAAAGAACACCAACACAAACTTCCTTAAGTGACTGCGGAAGATGTGATTCATGCAAGACTGGAATGTAGCAGGAGCGTTGGTTAGCCCGAAGGGCATTAACAAAAACTCAAAGTGCCCATAGTGACACCTGAAGGCGGTCATGGGAATGTCCTGTTCCCTCACACGAATCTGATGGTACCCAGATCTCAAATCAATCTTTGAGAAGAATCGTGCTCCTCTCAACTCATCCATCAACTCATCGATCCTAGGTATGGGGTACCTGTTCTTCAACGTATTCTTGTTCAGGGCCCTGTAGTCAATGCACATCCTCAATGTGTCGTCCTTCTTCTTCACCAACACCACGGAAGAAGCAAAAGGACTCGTGCTCGGCCAAATGTGCCCAAGAGCCAGCAACTCCTGAATGGCCTACTCAATCTCATCCCGATAGGCCTTGGGATGCCTATAGGGGGTAGTAATCACTGCCTATATGCCTTGCTCAAGCTCAATGGTGTGCTCAAACCCCCGGTCCAGTGGCTGTCCCAGCGGAATCTCCCCAAATACTGTGGCATACCAGGCAAGGATGGACTGTATCTCTGGGTTCACCATCTGCCCTGTAGTCCCTGCCTCGATTGCATGCAACTCCACTGCCCACTCCACGTCTCCCTTCTGGAAGACTACCTCCATCCAATGAACCGCAACAATCTGAGGAGGGTATGTGTGTTGTCCTCGTATCTTCTCATGCCTCACTGTCTTCTCATCATCCCACTCCATCTCTAGGGCCTTCCAATCTGTCATGACCTTCCCAAGAGTGATAAGCCACTGAACACCCAGTACTATGTTGGTGTCCGAAATATTGACCACAAAAAGGTGGTCAGTCAGTGTGTAGGTGCCCATCATCACTGATAACTCAGGGACATAACAAACACACACCATGGTCTGATCTCCTAGGACCAAAACTAAAAATCCATCGTAGCTCTCTGTCTGTATACCTCTCCGCTCAACCATCTGTGCATCGATGAAGTTGTGGGTTGCTCCACTATCAACCAAAACTGATACTCGCTGGCCACGTACTGTCCCTCGTATACGCAGCGTCAAATACTTGGGAACTCCTCGCAATGCTGCAAGGGCTCCTCCGGTAGGTGCAAATGCTGCACCACCTGCTGCTAGTGGTGGAGGCAGCAAGGGACCCTGCACGGCATGACTATCTCCTGCCTCCACATCATCCTCCTCATCCTCTTCCCCGCTGCTCTCGAAGAAGACCTCAATAAAATGTGCTTTGCCAACAGCACATCTATGTCCTGGTGCCCACCGCTCCTGACAGGTAAAGCACAACCACTTCTTCTTCAACTCCCTCCTGGCGTCATCATCAATCTGTGCTCGTCCTGGATTCCCCTTCGGCGGCGGAATCCTCACATCCTTCCCTTTAGGCTGGAAAGCCTGTCTCTGGGGGTTGTAAGGTGTCCGGTTCCTAGGTAAGGCATCTTGTAAGTCCCGGGTCCTGCTAATAGCATCCTGGAGTGTGGCTGGTCTAGTGGATCTGACTAGACCCCGAAGTGGCTCTGCTAACCCCTCAACAAACATGTAGATCCTCCGTGCCATGGATAGATCTAGCACCATCACTGAAACCCTCAACAAGTCTGCAATGTACGTCTCTGGGCTCCCGGTCTGTTTGAGCCTCGTCAGCTCAAGAAAGTGTTGTTCCGGATCCCTCCAGTCAAACCTCTCCATCAATTTCTTGGTGAACTCGGCATACATCATCACTGTGGAATGTCCGAGTGTAAACATCCCGTGGAACCACCAATCTTGGGCCTCACCATCCAAATGTAATGTCGCCACCTTGATGGCATCTGCCTCCGACATCTGGTTAAGCTAGAAATAGATGTCTAGCTTCTCCACCCAAGACCTTGCTGAACTGTTTGATGAACCATCAAACTTAGGCAAGTGGAATCTACTAGCTGTGCGGTGGGTGTCTCCATCGTGATAATGTCGGTGTCCTCTGTGATGGTCGCGGGGTCTACTATCCCGCTGGAGCTGAACAAAGTCTCTGAATGAGAGAGCATCCCTGAATTCCTGCCCATAGGCCTGGTATTCTACAAAATAATCGCCCATATGACCGGGCTCTGCCTCCTGCTAGGCTCCATCCCCCGTGTCTGCTCCTAGGAAAGTGGGCATAGTAGAGCATGTGGGGGCATGTGAGGCCATCTACTGAGTAGTATCACGCTAAGTGGCACCGTGCTCTGGAAAATGGTGGGATGTACCCGATCCCTCACCAACCTGGAAAAACCCGTGGGTTCTCACGCTGTCTAGCCTTCACTGCCATGAATTCTCACGCTGTCTAGCCTTCACTGCCATGAATCTCTGTCCCCCAACCTCTAAAACCCTCAGCTCTACTTCCCACACGATGCCTCCATGTCGCAGATTTGTCTCCATCCTATTCGCTGAGACTACCTGTGGTGGGTATGAATGCATGCCTGTAAGGACCACCATCTTGCCATCCGGGTCGATGAACTCCATCTCCAGCTTCTTCCAATCAGTGGTAACTCGTCCAAGGGAATACAGCCACTAGACACTCATCACCACATTGGTGTCTGGCACATCAACCCCAAAGAAATGGTCTGTCATGGAGTAGTTCCCCATGCTCACCGTCAAGGCGGGCACATACTAAGTGCACTGCATGGGGTCTGGTCACCCGGCACCAGGACTAAAAAGCCCTCAAACTCGGTTGTGGTCAGGCCCGTCATCTGAACCAACTAGGCATCTATGAAGTTGTGGGTAGCCCCACTGTCAACTAGGACTGAAACCCTCTGCCTTTGTATCGTACCTCTAATCCTCAATGTCAGAAATTTGGGGACCCCGCATAAAGAAGCAAGGACTCCGTCGAATGGACCAAGGATGCCCCTCCTTGTGGAGGTGGTGGTGGTGGTCCCCTCTCTGCCGGACTCTCACCAACTCCCACACCACACTCCAACTCAACCTCATCCTCCTAATCACTATCTGAGTAGACCTCAATGTAGTGGGATTTTCCAGTTGTGCATTGATGGCCAAGTGCCCAGGGCTCCTGACAAGTAAAGCATAACTTCCTCCTCCTGAGGTCCCTCTGCGTCTCATCATCCAGCTGCCTCTGCCGCTGGGCTGCTCTCTGTGGTTGTGGTCTAGTATCACTCCCCTTCTGGGGGTAGGGAGTACGTCTAGGAAAGGGTGCCCCTATAAATCTCCAGCCGAAATCTTGATGAACCTCGTGATCGAATTTCAGATCTTGGTTCGCTATATTTTCAGAGAAATTATCTAAGGAAGTTAGGGTTTTTTCAGGCTCCCGAATTCCATGTGAAACAGGTGACGTTGGTAAAATCATCATAACTTTCTCTCTGAGCATTGGATTCAAATTTCGTAAACAGTGACAAAAAGAGGATGGACTGTAGTTTGTTGGGTATCATTTTCAGGGTCAAAGGTTGCAACAATGCCACGTGGCACTTCGTACAAATTCTCTCTACTGAACTAGTCTATAATCAGGTCATCGTGGGAGATTGGGCATAACTCTTTCTTGAAGAATCCAATCTTGATCAGACCTGTGGGGTTGTAAAAAGGACTCAAAGGGCTACCACAGGACAAAATTTCAGAGCCTGAAGATTTGAAATTACATAGATACAATAGATTCAATATCGAGCTCCTAGAAGGCAAGAAAAAGCATGCATTCAAGGGTCATCACAGTAAGGACCACACATCAACAATCAAGGGTAAGTCTCCTACAGCAAGGTGTGTATGATCAGTGTTTACATTTCAATTTTGAGTATCATCTCTGACATATGTTTTTACAGGACAACGTAAGTATATACAGGGTCTCAGTTATATCTCTGTCTCTATATGTCACAGTTAGTTTTTCAGATGTCATATTCTTGATACTACACATTTGATGCTACATATCTTGATGCTACACCAAGTCTGCTAAATCTATATGATGTTGTAAGTTCATGTTACTTGTCTTGTCATAGTTGATAGAACGGTCTCTGTTGTTGTACTTAGAACTTGGTCCATCACAAGTCTAGGGTCTGTCATCAATTTTTATTGTATATCTCTTTAGGTCCGTTTTGGATACAGTCTTACATAGAGTCCAGGCCTATATCAAGAGTGGGAGTCTTTGTCTACTGCTGCAACAAGTCCACGACAAAAGTGACAAGCACACTTTAGGTACACATTGTAATTTTAAATTGTATATATTCATTATTATGCACTTACATGTGTTTTGCACGCAGAGGTAAATTGAAGCGTATTTTGTTTTGTTTTGGGATTGGTTTTGCCTGGCAAATTTTGCATGCAGGTAGAAGAAGATTCATGTACAACATCAAGCAAGAATTCAAATCAAGCAAGAATTCAAGAGAAGTATCAAATCAGAGGAAGCATTGCAACAGGACATCCTTGAAGACATGACAGTCATCTCGATATCGTGATGTATTGTTAAGGCCAACAGACATCATTGTAAAGTTGTAAAAGGGTCATTTATAAAAGAGTCATCATTGTAAAGTTGTAAAAGAGTCAGCATTGTAAAGATTGTAAAATAGTCATTTGTGAAAGAGTCATTCTGCCCAGAGTCGAAGAGGCAGTGTTGGGAGGTATAGGAGTCTCAGTTGGGATGATGTCATGGTTGGGTTGCAGGTCATAGAGTGAATGGGTATTTGGTCAAGTACACGAAAATCATTGTACATCTTATTGTATCGTGGATTGTTGTCCCTGGTTTGGGAATCCACAATCTTGTCTTATTTCAATCATTATAGGGTGGCAGGGAGGTGCTAGGCAGGTGTATGAAGTCGCCTGCAGGTTGGGGCTTGTGAACACTTCAGGGTGGTAGGGTGGTGCTAGGGCGAGTTGTGGCTCGCTAGCGTATTGCAGCATCCATTCAGTTGATTACTAAAGAAACCAAGGCATTGGGGCATCCTTCTAGTGGGAGCTGGAGAAGAATGATTTTTTAGAATTCTAGGAAGTTGTTGCTTTCATTTCAGTTGGGGGCTGAAAATTAAAGAGTATATTAGAAAAGTGTTCAGTGGTTTTTGACCCAGAGGGGGTTTTCCACCTAAAATTTATGTGCCTACTGTGTTCTTTTATTTACTATTATTACTACATAAACATTAATAATAATTGAAGATTAACTAATGCTCTGAAAAGGTTTAAAAGCGTTAATTGCTAAAGAATATTGATTCACCCCCACTCTCAATATTTCCAACAATTGGTATCAAAGCTTGGTTCCTTCAATGGCAGTCTAACAACTTGAAGGAGATCATGGATATACTAAGAATAGAGTTCCTTTGTTCAATGGAAATAACTATGCACTTTGGAGTGGAAGAATGCAGGTTCATTTGCTGGCGCAAGGATACAAAGTATGGGAAATCGTTGAAAAAGGCTTCACACCACCCCATGATGAACAAGGTAAGAAAACTATGGTATATGATGCAAAGGCTAAAGATCTTATTATTAGTGGGCTTATTGAATCTGTTTATCAGAGCTTGGTTCCTAAACCTTACCCCAAAGATCATGCGACCATATCATAGAGAGATCATGTGAGCCTTACCATTCTAATGTATATGATTTACAATATATATACGAGCCAATCAAGCCATACTACAAGGATATGCAAATCACAAAAACCATAGAGACATATGAATCTATGAACCATATGAGCCACAAAGGCCCCTGAATCGATTGATTGATAGGCACAAATTCATATATATAT
>APFE030614109.1:4812-72040 GCA_000404065.3 Pinus taeda
TATCGTATGTATTGATTAAAAAGTGAAAACCCCTGAATATGAACAATATTCCAAATCTTAATAGATGTGGAATTATGGATTAGGAAAGCAAAACAAAAATGATTGTTTTGAAGGATGGAGGTATAATGATGAGTTCGTTCTGACATTTTCCCTTTCCAAAATAAATCACGAATTTGTTCATGACCCAAATTTAGAGAGTAATGAGGAAAACTTGGTGGGAAATTGAATACTAATGCTGGGAAGACATCCAATTTGTCAAATTATTGTGGAACATCCCAACATTAGTGAATGGAATTTCTTCATAAATATTCTCAACAGCTTCTCCTCATGTATCTGTCATCAATTCATGGCATGTGGGTCTGCAGAGAGAGAGAGAAGATGGATATTTGGAAGAAATAGAATTGGTCAAATTGAATCTATTGCAAACAACAACACCTCCATTGCTAGGGTCCCCTATGAGAAATGGATACTAAACCAACAATACAAGAGAGCTCGTCCCTCCTTTTTTAACAATAACCACAACTTGAGATAAGAAGAGTTGTCAACCCTTTCTTAGTGTAACAATCCAGCCACAACTTGGCCTATAATAGAGAGTAATCTTAACCCCTTCCTGGACATAACTCAACCAACAAAATCCAAAGTAATTCGACCCTCCTTTTAAATAAAAATCGAACCGTGAACTCTAGCAGAACTTGGCCCTTTTGAGAGTGTTGTCTCAACCTATAAAAAGAAAGAAGAATACCTAAGATTAAAACATAAAATCAACTGATAACATTGTGAAATTCCTTCTTTTGCTGGTATCTTCTCTCCGTTGATGCACAATAGTGCAATATAAGTGATTTTTCTCCCCAAATTAGCTAGCAAGTATAGTTTCAACACCAAAACTAGCAACTAGAATGAGAGTTTCCAAAAACCATAAACTCTTTCTCAAGAGATCTCTAAATTTCTTTTTCTCAAGTGGAACAATCTAAGAATGAGATAGACCTCCTCATTTCCCTTTTTTTTATAACTCACTCGACTCTTTTGCCACCCTTTTTACCTTTTGCCTCCAATTAAATAATAAAAACACTTTTCCTTTCTTATTTAATAAAGTGACTTTTATTAACTAATTAAAACAACTTTTAACCTAGAAAAATACTTAATTTGCTGCCATGGTCACACCGACCACCCAAAACCTCTTTTCATCATTCTTCCCTATAGATCTTTTTAGCCCAATTCCAATGAGCTATTACACTAAGGTGTTTCTTCAAGTAATTAACTCGAAACAACACCTTAAACATAATTAATTGAAATATTCTTGTTAATAACTTTGTTTTAAAAATCGTTAGAAGGCAGTAGAACCAAGATCAAAATGTCGAAAATTGATCTCGATGATGAAAAATGGAAAGTGATCCCAGTCACCCCCCATAAAATGCCTCAACACACTCAAGGACCACGAATAATATTAACCCGCTCCCATGACCTGACTGACAAAAGCTCTGGAAAACCCTCCTAATTTGACCACAAGGCAATTCAAAAATTGGGGAGATTACACAATTCTCTAAGGAAAGTTGTGACAATTGGCATAATGGTTTTGTGGTCAAATAAGAATAGATGCATTGATGATAGAGCCAGAATTCTAGGCATCTATCTAACCATACTCTCAACCCCTACCTTTTCTGAGAAATCAATCTATTTGAAATAACAATCAAGGGAAGAAGATGTCACAACATCCACTAAGCACAATTATAAATGTATAACATTATAGATCTAGCTCCATTTCAATGATAAGTCAAATTCTAAGTATTCTTGAGGGGTATGAAGTTTATGAAGCAAGGCACACTTTGAATTTCATTGAAAAGATCAATTTCCATTTTATCTGGATCACACTACTACTTAGAAAATTCCACCATGTGTTTCTTCCAATAGAGGGTGCTGAAGTAGCTCACTTTATTTCATGTATGCACCAATGCTTTGTTCCATGAAAATTATCAAGGATATTAAGAAACATGTTGAAGAGAATGGTATTGATATAATGAGTGCCAAATTTCTTGCCTCAAAGAGAACAACTAGTGGAAGAAACTTGCAAAATAATGTTGATAAGAAAATACAGGACATACTAATTAGACTCATTGAATTTCATTGGAACAAATTTGATCTAGTGTAACCATTGGATGGAATATCAGGGTGGAATACATCACTATTTCAATTTGACACAATAGCACGTAATTACATTGTAATACGTCTTGAAGAGTCAATTCAACTTGTCAATTTTTCCATTAATCTTTTGATCATGGAGTAGACTTATGAACTCTCAATTAAGGGTTTCAAATCTCAGGAGCACTTCTTGATTTTCAGTAACAATTCAACTCTTAGCCTTTGGAGACAAATTGCAGAAGTAGAGGGAGATATGCGAGTTCCCTTTCAATGCTTGAAAATGTATCCCAACCTTTTTTTTGTAGACCAAAAATGTTACACAAGCTGCCTTGCACCCTTTTAATTGTATATGTAAACTACAAATGGAATTACAATTAGATATACCAACTTGATTGAGGTTCATTGTTATGTCAACTATACTATTGTTCATGTTAAAACTGAGATGATCCAAACCAAAGACCAATTGAGAAGGTACCTCATATAAAGGTTTTCTCAGAGTTCATTGGATATATTTTTGAATATGAAGTTTAATAGTTTTGAGGAAAATTGGATGTTACAAATTAAAAATATTTACTGCTAATTGCATGAGGAGCTAGTCCATGCACAAGACAACATTCATCAACTTTTTAACATGAAGACATAATTTGATAGTTTATTAATGCACATGTTTTGAGGGGTTGTTATAACAACCGTTTTCCTATTGTTGACATATTTACGAGGTTCACTATTTGAAGGCACATATGTGCACGCCAGATCAACTTTACAAGGTACTCAATGACTATGTCATGGATAATTTTAAAACATATAACCATGGATTGAGAATAAAAGAAAAGGAGGTGAGGAATCATTTTTGTTAGCAACAAAGATTGTGTTTGTAAAAGCTAGAGGGGTTATTTTGTAAATCCAAAGATCAATAAATTGCCAAGGGATTCACAACTTGTTTGTAGAGCTTTGTTTCCCTCATTTTTTATTTTAGGTTTTTCTTTATATATCATATGTTTTCTTGATTTATCATTGTAACTTGCAGAAAAATTTACATGTTTTGAAGGCATCAATTTGGTACCACTGCTCTCTTCTCCTCCCTCGCCCTCTCTCTCTCTCTATTTAAATATTATAAATAAATATATATATAAGAGCTAGGTTTCCCTCATTTTATTTTACGTTTTCTTATAAATCATTATTTTCCCTGATTAACCATTGAACTGCAGAAAAATTTTACATGTTTGAAGCAATCATTTGGTACCACTCTCTCTCTCTCTCTCCTCTCTCATCTCTCTCTCTATAAAATATATAATAATAATATATTAGTTATATAAATTAAACATACACAAAGAAATTTAAGTGTAGTGCAACATTTTTAAAGTAAAGTTTTAGATTGTTGCTATGTTTCTAAAAGTACAGTGTGATGGCCATATATGCAAAGAAAAAACAAAAAACTATTGAAAGGCCTCTAACAATTGACTTTTAAGGATCAAGACAGAACCTTAGAGATGTTGGAATTCCATAGGGATCAAAAGAATCCAATGAAGAACTCAACCGTTCCCTAGTATGGTCGTGAAATAGTTATCTAGATGAATCTGGTTCTACAGATAGAAAAAGATCTCCCTAGGCTTAGAAACAAAGCCTAGCAACAATCAAGACAAAATAGACTAGGTCTTCTACATAAAATACTTCAATTATTCAAAGCTAAACTTATCTGATGACCGAAATAAGTCCTCAATCCATTGTTTTCTTGAGATCTTCCTCCACTTTGAATCCATGAAATGGAATTTGCAATGATAGAAACAACACAAGGTCAAAACATACATATATAAATCAATTCAACTATTTCTAACCAAAATCAGAGTTTATAGATAATATATATTAATATAATTATTATATATATAATAATATATAATATAATAAATAATATATATATATATATTATATATATATATTATATATATATATGGGAAAAATTTAGGGGCTAATATTGACTGGTGGGCTAATTTTCCATATTTTTCTAAAAACATTATTTGTTGATTTCCATGTTTTCTAAAAAATATTCGCCCAAGCTTTATAGTATAAAATTATTTTTCCTTAACAATCGCCAAGATCTTATATAGAGTGACATAAAATAATTAGAAATCTAGATATTTTTATAAAATATCATCAAACATTTTATTATTTGTCTACTAGAGACTAGTAAGATTCGCCAAAGTTTCTAAACTTTAAGATAAACTTTCATCCTTAAAATTTTCCCGTAAAACAATGAACACATTGTATGACAAGAATAATGCACTTTGTATTAACAATGAGAAGACAAAATTACCACCCTTTTGGCCTTAATGCCATAAGCTCTCTTCTGAGAAATATCCAATCCTTTCTCTTGCAATGATAAGCCTCCACTCTTCAATTTGATAGCATAAGGGTATTTCAAAAGTCAATCCCTACTCCTTTAAGCTTCATTGTATTTATGGGAGAGGAGAGGAGGTTGGAGATCCATCTTCTAAGGGATAATATCCACAACTATAGGGGATTGGTTCCATGATAAGGGGGATGAGATCCATCATTCTTGGGATGAGGTCCAAAGAGGTAGGAGCTTGAGGTCTAGTTGGTTGACGAAAAATTCCTCAATAAGTTTCTAGAAAGTACTATTTTTATCTTTACCAAAGGGTGTCGCACTTTGTAATGGAGAAAAATGTGTCACTGGCACAAGTTTTAATGAGTTAACTTGAGGAGTCACAAATTGTGTTTAGGAGAGGTTTGATGCTGCTTAAAATTAGTGTTTTTGAGCAATGTAATATAAGATTCTTGGGACCTTCAGAATGGTTTTTCTTCTAACTTTGTAGGGGATTACTAAGGGGGCTTCTTCAGACAACAAGAGATCTATATTTGTGGTCATTTTACTAAAGGTGACAAAATGACATGTAGCACCTACGATTCTCTTTAGGAATTATTACCATGGGTGAAACCCACTAGCTATCATAAAGTAGTAAAATGAAATTGGCATCTTAAAACTTTTACAACTCCTCTTTAACAATCTCTTTCACGTCACTTTCAAGGACGGTTTCATACATTTTTGAGGCTATCTAATGGGGTGGGAATCTTCTTGAGTGTAGATATTATGTGCACATATGTGGGCATGTATTTCATTCATGTCATGATAGTCCATGAAAATGCATTAGTGTGTCTCTACATCATTTTGACCAATTATTCCTTTTTAGACTAACCAAGTTAAGAATTTATATGCTAGGTTTTTCTTGAACTAATTTCAATAAGAATAGTAAAATATTTTGAATTTTTCATGGATGATGAAAATTTATAGTGATGGGGGATTGCTTGGGTCGCAATTTTCTTGAAATTTAGTACTAAAGATATGATCGAAAGGATTAGGATTCATATAGAGATTCCAAATTACAAATAAAATTTTGGATCTAATTTTCTTCAATGGATTCTTTGAATTGTAGAATTTATTCAAATATAAATATGAAGTGGCCATTTTCTTCATCAGTATTAGTGTTATCAGTCCAGAAAGTGTCTTCATTAGTGGTTTTTGCAAGAGGATATAAAGTCACATTTTCAGGGAATCATTGTGTGAGATCAACATGTTCCTATATTGGCAACCATTAAATGCATTTCTAATAGGTAGTCATGGACTTCCTTCGATCAAGGGATTTCCTACTAAGGAAACCTTAAGTTGTGAAACCATAAATTCAACATGTACTCCAAAGAATCCAAGGAGACAATCACATCATCCAATACACCTTCTGATTTCATCTTAGTTTGGTTTGCTAACTCTAGAATAGTGGGTGTTGAACAGAGGTGAAGTAACTTTATTTTTCCATGGTTTGTTTAGTAATTATATTGATTGCTACTCCTAAATCAATTAAAACATTTGAGACAAGGATTTTGTTAATATGGAATGAAACAATTGGCGACCATGATCTACATATTTTTCTAGGAAGATTTGTCTTGACATAAGATCTACTAACTTTATAATCAACTGAGTAATTTTTAGTTCCATTTTGTTCCTTCTCAGTTTCTTTCGAAAAAATTATCTAATAGTATTAACATATATTGGGATGTTATTAATTTCTTGAAATAGGGGAATTTTGATAGAGACATTCTTCGGTTATATAAGAAAATAAAATTGACAAAAAGTAATGGGACTTTCCTAGTTTAACCTCTCTGGATAATGGGGTTAGCTAGTTAACTAGGGAATATTTGAAATAGATGGGTATGATTTACTCTAAAATTATTTTTTATTTATTTTTTGGTCTCCTACTTTGACTTTTATTTAGTAATTAAAAGAGATTTTTTATTAAGCACCCTTCCGAACCTTATGTGTACATATTATAGTTGTACTAGGGTGATCAAATTAGTGGGAGATGGATGTAAATCAATGTTGAAAATATGTTTAATTACATTATTATTGAGGTTAGGAATTACTTGGACAATTAATTAGGTCGGTTTCAGAGGTTGAGTAGGTGGTAGTTGTAATAAATGAGGTTGTGGAAGTTGTAATTGTTTAGATGGTGCCATCTACTGAGTTTGTGTTTGTGTTGGGTATGATTGTTGATATTCTGGAGTATATCTTTTTGTGAAGATCATGTGGGGTACAATTATTGTGGTTGCATAGGATAATGATAAGTAAGCATGTTTCCATAGCTTGGCCCTCACCATCCTTGTTTTTAAGGATGAATTTGAACTTGTTGTAAAGGAATTGCTTATGGGGGAAAAGTAGAATTCATAAATTGTGGTCATTATTGCTTACAATATTAAGAAATAAATTCAGATGTTAGATCTAAAAAATTAGCTAACTCTTGAAATGGCTAGGGACTTCTTGGTGCTAGTGCACATAATAATTCTATCGCTTGATTCTCCCCTTAATAGACTTACTTTAAACTGGGTAAAGAGGGAGATTGATCTTTCAAATTTTCTCCTACACAAATAACACAAATATCAAGACTATCTAGAAGACATTCTCTAAGTGGGTGCCTACAGAAAATAGAAAGAGCCAAATTTTCATCTTCTAGTTTCTTTTTAAGTCGTAAATTATATAATTGAAAAATAAGAGTACGAAGGAGATCAATCTAAATTTTTTCTAGCAAATGACACATTTCGTCTCTAGCCACACCACCTATTGTAGATATTATAGCTTTAAAAAAAATATCTCTAATTTCCATACCATATATGAATTGGCCTCTAGAGCATCTCCTAAAAATCTTACTAATTTCTATAAAAGTTAGTTGTGAAACAAATCTAATTCCCATCAAATTAAGAATATTAATAGATTCATTTAGGGAACCTCTTATAAAGATCGCCCTAATAGTATCTTGATCAAATTTGTTTTTTGAGATTATTGGAGATTGTACACAAATCTTTGAAGGTAATATTCTAAAAAAAATGTATTCCTTTTGCATCATCTTAAAACTTGTTCTCTTAAATGTTTGGCTTCACAATATTCTCGGTATTTCTTGAGAAAGGTTTTATCCATTTCATCCCATATTTGAATTATATTTCCTCTAAACCCCATGTACTAGCACAAGATTGATTCCTAATAGGTTTTGAATATTTTAGTCCTCACAAGACCAAATCTACAAGTATGATGCACAATAATTTTACCCATATAGCGTTAAGCTCATGCACGTCATGCAATAAAACATGAATACCATGTGAGGTTCTTGGAATCCAATTGATGCTCAAATGGAAGAAATGACACCTACCTATGCAATTATAGTTTAATTAATGAACACTTATAACCTCCTTGGGTGAATACCCTACAAGATATAAGAGTATACCAAGTAAAGAACTCAAAACACTCCCTTACAGATTCGACGATAAGTTGTCTTTCAAAAACAAGTGACCCAAAATTTGAGGGCACTGGAAAATTTGTAGAAAGTGAATAATCACTTTTGTCAGAAAAACATGTGATTAGGAAAAAGAAATGAGAAATTCAATAGATTAATACTAGATTAGATCACAACAAATAGTGTTATGCTACCATACATTTTTAAAAATAGAAAATAACCAAGAGAAATTATTTAACTAGGAAAGACAAACTAAGATCTCCCGCACGGAGTTTATAGTTTTGTGATCACGGAAACTCTTCTACATATAGGGGAGTCATCTCATTTTTTATCTTTTTACCATCTTATATAGGGAACCATCCCATATTACATAGTCTTTCTCGTTTCCTAATCTACCAAGAACCTTGTAACCAACTTGACCATTGAATAGGAAGAATCCATAACAATTAGTATATTTTGCTTATAATGCTTTGAAGAGCTTGAAACTTCATAGATTTTAGGAAAGCCAAGAGTAGATGATCATCTAAAATATACACTTTAACAAAAAACAGAAACGATATCATAAACTATTAAACATGGCTAATCAATAGTTAACCATTATATCTAGCAAAACCAACTAACTTAATTAATTTATATATATATATATATATATAAGTTGTAAGTTGATTTTCTCATCGAAGGAAATGTGGAAGACCTATATATAAAACAAAGTTGTAAGTTGATTTTCTCATCAAGGAATGGGAAGCCAAATATAATGTAATATATGTATTGATACCCAAGCACTCTAGAAGAGGAATAAATAAAAAAGATAAAATAGAGAAGTGTAAAATTAATACAATATGTATCTTGTCATTTATAGCCAAACAACTAAAAAAATGAAGAAAAAAAGATTTATTAAATTAATTTAATTAAAAAAAAATAACAAATAAATTTTTTAATTTATTTAAAAATTACTCTTATCGAAAAACTCTCTTACGTATAAAACAAACTACAAAATTATAATAAGATTGTTATCAAATCATCTAAATTCATTCTAATAGAATTTATTCCCCTTCTAAATTAAAATCTTAGAACAACCATTCACAACTAAAACCGTAGGTGGACTCTGTGAAACAAATCTCCTTGGAATTTAATATTTGTTTTTTGTACAAAGGAGAAAAAGAAATTGTCATCACCGTAGATTAGTTTTAAAAATAAATATGATCGCGACTTTCCTTATTTAATAACATTAAAATAAAAACTTTCTTATTTTAGATTAAAAACAAGAAAATTATAATAAAATTGTGATGAAATTTAACTGTATTTAGGGTTATTTTTGGTTGGTTTTTGGGTCTATTTTTTTAAAATTCAGTAAGAATTTATAGAAATTAGAAGTTTCATAGGTAAACCAAACGCAATGGAAGTGACTTCAAATATTTTCAAAAATATATATTAATTTAACCAGAAGTGGAAACAACCCTCGGAAAAAATTACTTAGACCCAACAAAATCATTAACAGAACGCTGTTTAAAAGTGTGAAATATTGGGCGAATCAATAATAAAAATTAGCTCAGTTTATGTACAAATAAGTATTCTATATTCGAAAGCCACCATTTCAGGCATAAAGTAAGTACATTCTTGCAACATATTTTATCTTTTTGTACCGAATATACTGAACTGACTTCTTACCAGCTTTAGAAGAAAATTTCAATAATGGAAGAATTCTATATTAGAAAGCCTCCATTTCAGACATAAAGTAAGTACATTCTTGCCAGAGATTTTATCATTTTTTACCGAGTATATTGAACTGACTTGTTACAAGATTTTTTATCTAGAAAACTTCAATAATGGAGGAATATATGGGCAAATTACTTGGAAGGATTTGTCGGGCTTCCCTCCAAAAAAGAAAATAGAGAACAGAAAGTTTTATCAAGAAAATGAACCATCCTGTTCCGGGTGAAACTTTTTCTTTGGAAATTGGCAACCAAACTGTGTCTTTTTCTTATCCTGGAATTCTCTTTTCTGGATGTGACACTTCTGACTTTTGGATAAAGCTATCATCTTCGCTATACTCTCGAATACCACCTAGCTCCTTAATTTTCTTCACCTCCAAGTCTTTCAGAAAACACTCTTCGCCATTCCCGAGCTCTCGAACTCCAAGAAAGAAAACCTAAGCTTTATACAAAATAACATTACGGTGATGGTACAAGTTGATCAACGATCGAAAGTCTATGCAAAGATCAATGGTCTTGATATAGCGGTGGCAAACTTATACATATTCATAATGGTTTACACCATAGTTTTCCAATTTGAATTATCCGATTTGAATTTGAATATGGAAAAAGTTATTATATTTACCATAGTTTAATTGTTTAAAATTTAATACAGAAAAAGTTTAGGAGTATTGATGATTGAAGTGATGATTGACATTATGTGATTCATTTCACTAGTTTCAATCCTACTTTTTCACCCCTGTGAGCATCATTCGATGCAATGAGTGCTAAATGGACTATTTAAAGTTCATGAAAAATTAGCCAGTTACAACTACCTCTCATGGAAATGGTCATAGATAAATGATTTACTTAAAACAGTTGAATCCCAAAAAATTATATCTAATACTTGAATATATATATTTTTTTAATATTTAGAGAAAAAAAATTGAAGTAGAAAATTATCATATCTAAAGTCTCAATAAGTCCTAAAAAATTATTGCTAATGATATATGTTGCAAAAGTAAATTTACATCATAATAATACACTATGGGAATTTATGTATTCCTTTTTATATCCAACTATACAATAAATTATATGATGCCCAATATAAATTGAACTTCATAAAAATTCAACATTATAGTGAAAAATATTGATTCCAAATTACCACCTAATTTTATATTTGAAATATAATCATACATATCAAACCACAAAAATATTAATAATTTTATATTTAAAATATGATCATACATATCAAACCACAAAAATATTAATATTACAATTTAATACTTATTTAAATTTATAATTTAAAATGGTGGTTGGAATGGTTTAATGATAACCTTCTTATTGTTCCAGTTGTTCCAGTCGCATGACATGATTATGTTGAAAAAATCTTGAAAAACGTTCTATATACGATTTCCATGGGTTTCCTCAGTCCTGGAAAAAAATTCATAACCTATGCCATCTCAGGATCCGAAACGATGTTAGAAAAATACGTAGGCCCGGGACAAGCTCACTTATGTCATCTCATGATCCTAAACGTTGTTTGAAAAGCAATAGGCCCAAAAGAACTAAGGATCCTTGAATTACTCTGTACTGAATTTCGAACTACATTATTAAACCACGAACCGAACCAAATTGAATACTCAAATATTCAATTTTTTTTTGGTCAATTTGGTAACTATGGTTTACACTCCTTCATTCTTGCTGCAAAACTTATGGTGAACCGGTAAAATTTAGATGGAAGGTAAAATCTATGATGACCAGCTTGCAAAACTGAACGTCAAATTTACAATTTGAGATTTATTTTACATGTCATTTAATAAGTTTGAAAAAAAATAAGCTGTCAAATATGTTAAAAAAAATTGTCCGTTTAAAATAGTTCAATTGGTAATGACAATAGAAATGAAATCTCACTGAACTGAAAGATAAAACTGTAATCCTACAAACTCTAAAATAAAAATAAAAAAATTATGTGGAATGTCAAATTCCAGGCCTATCGCTAATATCCGGAGACCCCACTTTCCCATTACCTATAAGATAAATCTCGTTCTTCTTTGTTTACAATGTCCCCTCGGGTTGGCAACAAGTAAAAATCAATATCGATATCGATAGGCGGAAAAATGCCTCACAACAAGTCATATCATAGCATGTGATCATACATTCTGCAAATTTCGAATACACTTTCATTGAAAATGAAACACTGAATTTTTATTTCGTTCATGATCAGCTAATTTATGTTCATCATATATGTTCAATGTTTTGATTGTATTGTAGTGACTAAAACCACCCTCTAAAATTTTTCGTTAGATTCAATTTCGAGCCTCCATACCAACCATCTTAGTAGCATGTCTTACACTATGAAGTACATAGGCTTCATTGGCTTTTTAGCAGCTTATCAGCCTGTGCATGATAGTTTTCTTCACTCTTCTCACATACTGCCACTTTGGACTTGGGCGAGTTGCTAGTTGAGAATCTCCCTCATAAAATTGTGCAATTCTGGAGGGGAACCAGCCTTCCCTCCAGAAATTGCGCAAATATGTTGGGCAACTTGCTCGGCTTAGAAATTGCGCAATATAGTAAGACAATATTCTTTGGGAAAATTGTGCAATCTGGCCTAACACTATAGCTCAACCAAGAAATTGCGAAAATCAGTTGGGCAGACTGCTAAGCTCCAAAATTACATAGATCATTCAGACAGTCTTCCTTGGAAAAACTACGCAATATGGCCAGCATTGTGGCTCAGCCCAAAAATTGTGCAACTCTAGGAAATAGACACCTGCTCCTTCCAGTAATTGTGTAATCCCTCTAGGACACCCAACCTAGCTCCTCCCAAAAATTTTGCAACTCTTCCCAGAAATTGTGCAACACTGGGCAGCAATTACCTACTCCTCCAAAAATTGTGCAATCCCTCTGGGACAACCATCCCAATTCCTCTCATAAATTTCTTAAATCCCTCTCTCAATCAAGCAGGTTGTTGCATTTGTCTTCAGGTAGACTGGTTGCCTCCAAGACCAAGCAAAATTGATTTGCATGCATGGTATTCTCTTCCCGAAATAGAAAAAGGGATATATTTTTAGTAGCTGGAGGTTACATGCAAACATTGTTTTAGAAACCTCCCGCCAAGGGTTGCTTTTTCCTAGATTTATGGATTGTATGTTATAGCCTTGATCTTATCAAAACTCATCAATCGGACGCTATGGAGCTCATTCCTCACATCGATACTATAACTCTGACATCCCACATTACATCTAGGAGTCTTTGGCACTTTCAGCTTAGTAGTTTCAGGGTAAGTCTGCTTTTCATGTCTTGCACTGCGTTTCTGTCGCTTTTTTTGTTTCACTTTGTGTGAGTGCTCTCTGTTTGATTCCAATGAGCACTTGTTGTCATTTTGATGTATGTTATCTTATAGAAGCACCATTTCAGGTTTCATTAGCATCTCACTGTTGTCACATGCATGACATTGTTTTTTTACCAACGGTCACCGTTGTGGCAACCCGTTTCACACACATGCATGTTTTCCCATTTTATGAATCCTGAACTTGTTGTTTACATGCATAATCATTCACTCTTATTTACACTCAGTTTCACCATGCATTCGAACTTCTCATGTTTTTAGTCGCCCGTCAGAGGGTCTGGGCTGCCTTAGCCCAGGCCTTTCCTTGCCCGGCTAGTATTGCGCATTTATGGAAGTGAAGGCTCTTCCTTCCCTCTAGAAATTGCACAAATTTGGCCCATCATTGACCTCTAGGCTTGGATTGCGCAATTTTGGGAGGCAGTGCTTTTCTAGCCCCAAAAACTGCGCAATGCAATTTTCTGGTTTGCATGTCATTGCTAACTAAAATTGTGCAGTGCGCAAGTTCAGTCCTCAGTAGGCTAGGCTAGACTTTGCATTGCACAATTCCAATAGTGAGTCAACCTCTCAACAACCTGGATTGTACCTTGTGTAGTTTTGGCAGTTAGTCTCTTAGCCCCTTAGTGAAAATTGCGCAATCTTTACAGACAGTGACATAGGTATGTTGCATGACAACCCTCTAGTTTGTTTTGGTTTTCAACTGACAGATTGCTTTTCATGAGTGTTGCTATGTCTCTAGGTATCACAGGTGTTTGTTTGCCTCTCAGTAGCATAGATATGATGGCTTCCAGGATAATAGAGTCAAAGACACTATTCATAGCACCACTGGGGATGTTCTTGGTCAAGTGCCTATGAACTTGCCTATCTATCAAGACATCAAGTTGTTCATGGACAAGGATATCAAGACGAAATAGGCGCATCATCACAATGAGTAGCACCATCAACAATAGTAGAAGGTAGCACACCTTCATGTGACAAATGCAAGAGGAAAGTTGTTGGCAGTGTAGAGGGGAAACAAAGTTGCAAGCTCAAGCAGTTCTACTTATGATGAAAGTAGCTTTGGAGATTGAGGCTATGGGGTGATGGAGCGAAAATAGTGTCGCGAGAAGACAGAGAGAGAAACAGAGAAGGAGTTGTAGGTGTTGAAGAAGAAGCTCAATGAAGAATAAGAGCTACATATATGAGAGGAGTTATAGCAGGAACAGGCACTGCAAGAGGCGCAACATGCACATACTGATGAAACTGTGCCCATACAAGTTATGGACCCATCTAGTAGTTGGCATGGAGCATATAGGGTGAGTATTGTTTTCGATCACATGTAAGGGCATTTAGGAGCATGGATATCATTATGCACACGCATGCGATCCCACCCATTTTGCACTCTCACCAAAGAAAATACAAGAAGCAAGTCCGACTAAAGCTAAACATGTGTTTCAACAAGTTCATGAGCGTGGTCACCAACAAACACTTGGAGATCAACATAGACACTATGGATCAGTATGTTGCTAGTCTAGCTGCACCCAAGACGGAAATGTGCATATTATCAAATGAGTTAGACATAGGAGGCATATCAGTGTACCTGGATGCAACAGAGGTAAGATTTCGCTTTCAACAAGATGTCACTGTTAAGTGCGCGGACACCATCGATAATTGCAACGATGTAAAAGATTTGGTGTCACCACAACTATCTGAGTGTTAGTGACAACTTGCATGGCTTCCTCAAGCTTATTTTGTCTCACATGGGTACATGTGCAGATTGTATGTAATGTGTTGTTAAGTGGAAGTTCAAGTCTCAATATCTGAATGTAACAGTCATAGAGTAGTTGAAGAGTCATGAGGGTAGACGAATAGTCACAAAGGGGAATTTCACAGGTCACCCCACTCTTTGTTATATATAGTACCTCATAACTCATTGTAGAGGCTTATGGTTAGCCAAGCTTCTGATAGGAGTATCATAGAGAAATCTTGGAGAGCATTGTAATGATCCTTGGCTTCTCCACAATGCAGAAATTAGTATATCTCTTTAGAGGAGCATGCAATAGTGACTGTAACGTTTCTGCTCTAGGGACTGGTGGTTGGTCATGGTTGTACTATATGATTGGAACTTTCACTTCTTAATATAACAAAGGCAACAAGTTTCATGCATATATTTTTATTGTATTTCATGTATCGTAGTTACTCTAATGATGTATGTATCTATTTTCTTATGCATGCATGTATGGACTCTTTCTGTATAAGTATGTATGAATCTCACTGAGATGTGTTGTTGGTTTAACCATCACTTTGGATTGTTAGCTTACTTGCTATCCAGTTTGTCATACATCTTTGCTTGTGTGTTCCCTTACAAGCCACGTGCTTCTACAAGTTTCCAAGGGGCACACTCGCCTCACTTTTCGTCTGTTAGAATAGTTCAACTACCTTCCTTGGCTTGTTGCACATGTCACACTCTTGCTACCAACAGGAACATCTTACTTGGCTCTGTGTGCAACCGTGGTCAAGGTGATATCGTACGACCCACTATTGGGACTCCTACACCAAACAGTCTAAGGTCGAGTAGGGACTTCTTGTCGGGGAGATCCTCTGCCATGTTGGCAGCTCCAACACCATCAACATTTTGGCACTAGAAGGAAGCCCAGATGACAAGCTGAGTGCTCACAATCTATTTTGAATCTCTGCATATCTATCATGACTAACTATAGAATTTCTCTTCTAGAATGTATATCTTATGGAAAAAACTTCCAAATATCGGAAGAGCTCTGGGATAATCTGTCACATAAAACATACGATGGTGGAGGCTAGGTATCCTTGGTTAGGCACGTGGGTGGCATTGTAGGCTCATGTGAAAGACATGGAATCTTTCAAGAATACATGACCTACACATTGGTCATCTACACGCTTCAAGGGCACCCCATCCACTGGTGTTCCACGCTGCCTGAAAAATTTATTCATTCTCTTTCTCATCTAGTCGCAGAGATAGACCGTGCTTTCAATCATTTTAACTGTAAAGCACTCAACAAAGAAATTATGGAATTACGAAAATCACCTCATGAATTCATTGAACAGTGTCACACATGGTTTTGTAATCTTGGATATGTGAAAATATCAACAAGAAATGCCAAAAATAGAAATGCTATAAATAGCATTGCTATAGATAGCATTTCAGGTACCAGTGTTGAAAATAACAACAAGGAAAACAAAAAATAAAAATGCTAAAACTAGCATTGCTATAGATAGCATTTCAGGATATATTCCAATTGTCATTGAATTGAAATTGAGAATTAAAATTCCAATTTAGTCTCACAAGCTGTTTGAAAAATAATTAATTAATCCATCTTGAGTTAATTAGTTGGTGAAAATAAAACATGAAGTCTTTGTGAAGACATGCAACAATTATCCCTTTGATTGAGGAAGTTAGCCCTTGATTAAGGAGATAATAATGAGTTGTATTTGAGTTTTAATTAGTTGGCTCAATTAACTGAGTTAAGTCTAGTTAACTTAGTTCCAAAGAGTTTGTTGAGCTAATTATGAGTTTAGTCAGTTAATGCATGCATGCATGCAACTAGTGTTCTCTAGATAATTGAATATTCTCTCATAAATAACTCATGCATGTCAGTTTAGACAGAGATCCAGTGGAGATTAAAGGAAGGGACAATGTACTATCAGTTGCTAGGATTTTCCTATAAGAAAATATCTTGCATACATAGGGAATTCATTACTTTAGGATTGCGTAGTTACTACAGAGGTCAGAGTAGTGTGGGAGGTGAGAATAACGCAGGTGGCAACTAGAGGACCCAGGAGAAACTGCGTAAGGAAATAGGAGCCTTGGAGGACTGAAGGAATTCATATGTGTTGTCTATTCTGTCTATGAGCAGCAGGGAGGGATTGTACTGAGAGTTGGATAGCTTGAGAGCTAAAGATTTGCGTAATATTGAGATATTTCCACTTGTATGATAATACAAATAGCGGGGTTTTAGCTGTGGCTTTCCCCAAAGTATTCTTCTATGTTTCATGTGTGATTGAATCTTCTTCTCTGTTATATGTTTTCTGTTTGATCTTGCTCAAAATCAATTAATCTTCTGCAAGTTTGATTGTAGAAGTAGATTAAGTATTTTGCTTTAGTACATTTCATAATCAGTTTAATCTATGGTGAGAATTTCTACATGGTATCAGAGCAAAGGTGATCAAAGCAGAGAATAGTATATACAAAGAAGGGAGAAGTTCAAAGTTTGAAGTTCTTGATTGTAGGTACAAAATTGATTTCTTATCACATCTCAAAATTCACTAATGGTGTTCAATGGCTTGAGTGTTGAGTATGCCCTGGATGGCAGCTCAAATGACATAGCCTGGAAGGATCACATGGAAGCGGTATTAGAGGACAACAGTTTGAAGGACTTCATTGATCAAGAAGTCCCCAAGCTAGCAATAGCTAATGCCCAAGAATTGGTAGAATGGAAGAAATGCATGGCAAGAGTGAGGAGGATTCTTCTGGAGGGAGTTCGAGACCATATTGCCTCGAGTCTCCATGGGAAGGAGACTCTGTTTTCAATGTGGAAGACATTGAAGGATGTATGTCAGAACAACAAGAACGAGAGGAAGCTGGCGCTAAAGGAAAAGCTTTGGAAAATCAAGTGTGAAAAGGGTGACACGATCTCTACATATCTGAACAAGCTCACCACCTACAGAGATGAGCTTGGAAGTGTAGGAATCATGACAGCTGATGATGATATGGCCAGTCTTGCTCTCCTCAGTCTTCCTAAGAGCTGGCATAGCTACCAAGATTCAATAAATGAAAGAGAGAAACTGCAAGATTGGGAACGACTATGGTTAGATCTGATGCAGGTGGAGATCAGGAGAAGCACTAGAGGTGGTTCTTCATCAAAGCATGATGATGAAGAAAATATAACCTTAGCAAGTAAGGCATGGAAAGGGAAAGGGAAGGCTTCCCATTCCAAATCGAGTTCTTCCCATGGTGGAAAGAAGATTGACAAATCTAAAGTGTGATGCTTTAATTGTCATGAGGTGGGCCATTATGAAACTAATTATCCATTGAAGAAATCCAAGAAGGGATCCTTGGAAGGATTTGAAGGTGAGGCATTGGCCTCTCAGTTCAAATTGGATTTTACCCTCATCGCATGCATGGTTTCATAGATGATGGGTTGTGGTTGGTTTGTTGAAAGTGGAGCCTCATTCCACATGACCGACGATAAGAGTTTGTTCAATACCTTGGAGTAGGAAGACCTCTAGATGTGCGTAGAGATGGGTAATGATGAAAATAATCGTGTTTCAGGAGTGGGCATGGTTGCTTTTCAGGGGGAGCATGGAGCTCTCATTACATTGACAGATGCGAAGTATGTGCCAAGACTGAAGAAAAACTTGGTATCGATCACAATGTTGGAGGACAAAGGCTACGATGTTGTCTTCAATAAGGGAAAGTTTTCCTTAGACACATCACCACGAGACAGGTGAAGCAGATTGGTTCAGGATTCAAGAACCTGTATGCTACTGAGGTTCAAGAAGCATGTAAGGCCTTGAAGAGAAAGGCAAATGTTGGAGACTTGGTGGTTAAGAGGGAAAGTACATTACCTCTCAACATGCAGCCTCAGAAGAAGTCTTAGACAATTATGTAGGAGCCACAATTGGTGAAGCAATTCCATGAGGTTGTGGAGCAGCCACAACCGGAGAAACCGAGAAGAGATTGAGTGGAGGCATCCACTCATGTAGAGACCTCTAGTATGGGGAAATTTCGAGCCAAGTGGGTACAGGAAAGACATGCAGCCATACCTCCAGGTGTGAGGTGGGGTGATGTGGAGACATTGTCCCAAGAACGCTGAAATAGGGTCAGGATCCTTGAGGTACCCAGCCTCTTTGATTAGACCTTGCTATGGGAGCCCCGACGAGGAGTAGTAGTACTGGCTGAGTGGGTAGAGACAGATGTGAATGGAGTGACAGAGGGAGCTTCAACATTAGATGGTGTTTCTAGCCCAACAGGGAGGTGAATTAGTAGATCAATTACTTACTCCTCAGTAACTGAGTTGGAGTGTAGCGTTGGATAACACGATGCAACATGATGAGAGGAGGTGCAGTGCAGATGCAATGCTGAGAGATAGAACGAGTAGCAACACGGATGCAGCGGGTTAAATCAGTGGGATTGATGTAGTCAGATATCAAAGTGACATAGGCTAGAGTAGTCAGATACTGAAGAGCACAAATGTGCATAGTTTTCAGTCGATAGAGACAATAGCAGTCAGAGACTTTGATGGTAGATGCATCATACTAATTTAGGTTGTATATTTTTTGTTTCTAGTGTTGTTGAAGCAACAACACTTGAGAGAAGTGTTGCACGCAGAACATTCCAAAGGTTTAGAATCGGGTTCGAGTTGAATGCCTTTCTTGTTGAGAGGGAGTGTTGAAAATAGAAACAAGAAATGCTATAAATAGCATTGCTATACATAGCATTTCAGGTATCAATGTTGAAAATAGCAACAAGTAATGAAAAAATAAAAATGCTAAAAATAGCATTTTGATAGATAGCATTTCAGGATATATTCCAATTTTAATTTGTCCTTGAATTAAAATTCGAATTTAGTCTCACAAGCTGTTTGAAAAATAATTAATTAATTCATCTTGAGTTAATTAGTTGGTGAAAATCGAACATGAAGTCTTTGTGAAGCCATGCAACAATTATCCCTTCGATTAAGAAAGTTATCCTTTAATGAAGGAGATAAGGATGAGTCGTATTTGAGTTGTAATTAGTTAGCTCAATTAACTAAGTTAAGTCTATTTAAATTAGTTGCAAACAGTTTGTGGAACTAATTGTGAGTTTAGTCAGTTAATGCATGCATGCATGCAACTATTGTTCTACAGATAACTGAATATTCTCTCATAAATAACTC
Organism: Pinus taeda; assembly: GCA_000404065.3. Classification (NCBI taxonomy): domain Eukaryota; kingdom Viridiplantae; phylum Streptophyta; class Pinopsida; order Pinales; family Pinaceae; genus Pinus; species Pinus taeda. Next base: position 24,677 of record APFE030614109.1, read on the forward strand.
ATGCACTTCAGTTCAGACAAAGACCCAGTTGAGATTAAAGGAAGGGACAATGTACTATCAATTGCTAGGATTTTCCTATAAGAAAATATCTTGCATGCAGAGGGAATTCATTCCTTCAGGATTATGTAGTTACTACAGAGGTCAGAGTAGTGTGTGAGGTGAGAATCACACAGGTGGCAGCTGGAGGACTCAAGAGAAACTACGCAGGAAAATAGGAGGCATGGAGGACTGAAGGAAGTCATATGTGTTGTCTATTCTGTTTATGAGCTTGTGTAATCCTGACATATTTCCACTTGTATGATAAGACAGATAGCAGGGTTTTTAGCTGAGGCTTTCCTCAAAGTATTCTTCTGTGTTTCATGTGTGATTGAATCTTCTTCTCTATTATATGTCTTCTATTTGATCTTGCTCAAAATCGAATGAACTTTTGCAAGTTTGATTCTAGAAATAGATTAAGTACTTTTCTTTAGTACATCGCATAATCAATTTAATCTATAGTGATAATTTTTATAGGATACTGGTTTGCCGAAGATGAAATTGATTGGGAATTTCTTTATGGAATATTTGAGTATCTTTTTCACATACTTGAAAATCTACAATTCTTGAAATCATCTGAACCGCACTTAGCACACTTCGGTAATGGAGTTACGTAATCACAGGTATGCATAGTTGTTGTCACAAGTGACTATCTTCCTTCACTTCATCAAATAGCTCCACCACTGCAAAGTGATGTGGGAGATCATGCACACACATTTGTTGAACTGTCACATCCTCCCACCCCAACAGCCCTTGATATCTACGCAAATTTGGCTTGCAAGCATGTTGGTTGTCACGTGAATTCGTTCTCTCAACCTCCGTCCCCGCATTCCATTGATCCTTCGGATTGTACTGTCTTATGATATTCTGTTCCAGACTCCACACTTATTGTGAATGAGGATCAAGCTGTTGATGGAGTTGGTGTTGTGCAACCAACCTATGCCGTCATTCATGATGAGTGTGTGCGGGAATCTAAAGAAGAAAATGTCACGAAGGATGACTCCCTTCCATCTGCGCCTCACCCACTCTATCCTGACATCCTTTGTGATTCTCCCACTACTAATTTCCCCTATGAAACTCATTTCTGGATGTTTATGCTTCTGATAGTTCACAAGACACGTCAGATGTCAGTCTATCCTTACATTGCGGAGAAGATACATCTTGCTGTGAAAGTCCATGTGATTTGTCATCTTTCATTTATGAAAACACTGAGGTTGAACATCCTTACTTCTTATCTACCCCTTTACACAATTCATCAAATCATGAGGACGCCAACGAACATCCCAAATTTTTTGATCTTGGTTGTCATGATCTCTTTACTTCTTAGTATGATCATGATGTTGATTCAATCATTGTTAATTTGTCTAAAAAAAAACACTGGATGAAGTCGAAACCCCGCAGACTATCGAGGCACTTCAGCTCAAGTTGATGGTTATGTCAGGTCCTCATTGTCCTTAGGTTGGTTTCACTTCTGATAAGGAAATTGTTGAAATATGCAAGGCACCTCATCACTCTCTCCTTTGCATTGAACATCAACAAAACACCTAGATTTCTCTTCCTACACTAGAACTACACAACCCCATCGCTAATGCACTAGAGGAATCTTACATAGCAAGACACTTTGCATGATGTAAGTGGTCTACCTTTCTCATGTTTGCTTGCATGTCACAGTCAAGTGAATGAATATGCTTAATATATGCACACATTATAGCACAACACCATGGCAAGTTCGTAGAGTGCATTTCTTGCACTTTCACTTACCTCTTTTTTGTGGACGCACTTAAGCTCAAAGTGTGTTTGTCTTCATTTTTATATCTTTCATGTCTGTTGGTTCACACAGTTGTGTTGTTTGCGAACCATGCCTTCAGAAACATGGGTCGACCAATGTGCCGGTGGCTGCATTGGGAGTATCACTTCGCGTAAGTTGACCCATGCACCATTAGCTTAGGAGTAGGAGTAGTGTTTGTTTTTGGTTTGTTTGCTTGCATGCTTGTTTTCTTTTTACCTTGCATGTTTGTTTGTTTTCCAGCTGGTTTTCTCACTTACTTTACTTATGCATATACTTCTATTTTTTCTTGGTTTTCTTTTTTGTTTGCTTGTTTACATCCGTAGGTTAGTTTCACATGAAACTGTGTGCGACTCTTGAAACAAGCTGGGTAAATTTCAAGAGGACTTCTGCAATTGTCAATACTTGGTTATCTATCATCTTGCTTATGTCCAAAAAACTTCTTATCTTCAGTCCATGATACGTCAATGGAAAATACGTACTGTTCAAAGTGAACCTTGATGAAAACACAATGTTTACACACTAACTAGTGTCGCTTACTCTAGTTGGTTGTTTTTGGGTTAACCCTTGTCAGCTCAATACAATAGAGTAAGGTGAGGGAGAAAACATTAATAAGCACATCAGAGTTAAATATAAACTAATTCTCTGAAGGAATAACCTCTTCTGTTCTAAATAAGTTGGAATCCATCTTCCACCTCTGAAATCAATCAGTGTTACGCACAGTTACAAAAAATGAAAAATGAAAAAAATGAAAATGTGAAAAATTCAAAAAAATGAAAAATGAATAAGGCGAAAAAAGAGAAAGGCTTCTTGCACAGAGAGGTGATGCAAGTAACTCTGTCGGGGTACTGACCAGGCTCGTTGGTAGCAGAGCAATGCTTGTGTTCCTGTGTGACTCCGCCGAGGTATTATCTAGGCCTGTTGGTAGTGGAGCAACACCAAAGATGAAACTAAAACTCTGACGACCATAAAGCTTGTGCACCAATATACCCCTCATCCCTAATCAAATCAACTGTATTGAGTTAGCTTGGAATGTTTGTCGACCGAACAAGATGTTGGGAGATGCTACATCTTACAATCAAGCAAGTGTGGAAACGAAAATGAACAGAGAACGAAACAATACTTCCGAAAATGTTAGACTTGTTTTTCACAAACAAGGTCCATTAAAAGAGTTGGAGTTCTACCAGTGTATCACCAATTGTTGTAGCGGCTACAACCACCCTCCAAAATTTTTCCTTAGCTTCGTTTTGGAGCCTCGCTAGCAACCATATTAGCATCATGTCTTGCACTATCAAGTACATAGGCTTCATTAGATTTTCAACAGCGTGCCAACCTGTGCATGATAGTTTACTTCACTCCCCTCACAATCTAACACTCCAGACTTGGGCTAGTTGCTAGCTAAGCATCTCCCGTAGAAAATTTCACAATTCTAGAGGGGAGCCAACCTTCGTTCCATAAATTGTGCAAATCTGCTAGCAAGCCTGCTCGACTCAAAAATTGCACAATACAGTTAGATAGTCTTCCTTGGGAAAATTGGGCAATCTGGCCCAGCAACGGAGATCAGCCTAAAAACTGCGAAAATCAGTTGGGCAGACTGCTGAGCTCCAAAATTGAGTAGAGCAGTCAGACAAGCTTCCTCAAAAAAACTACGCAATCTCCCTAGCACTGCAAATCAACCTAGAAATTGCACAATTCTAGGCAGTAGTCACCTACTCCTCCCAGAAATTGCACAATCCCTCTAGGATAGCCACCCCAGCTCCTCCCAAAAATTGCGCAATTTTGGACAATGGTCATCTGCTCCTCCCAAAAATTGCACAATCCCTCTGGGACAACCAACCCAGTTCCTCTCAGAAATTGCGCAAATCCCTTTTTGAGTCAAGCAGGTTGTTACATGTGTCTTCAAGTTGACCACTTCCTTCTGGGACCAAGAAAAACTAATTTGCATGCATGGGGTGCTCTTTCCAAAATAGAAAAAGGTAGCATGCAAGAGGCATCCCTAAATCTAGGGATCTATTTTTAGTAGCTGGAGGTTACATACAAAGATCATTTTAGAAACTTCCCGCCATGTGTCTCTTTCTCCTATATTTGTGGCATGTGTATCATATCCTCAATCTTATCAAAAATCATCAATCAGACACTACAGAGCTCATTCCTCACATCGATCTTACAACTCTAACATCCCACATTACATCCAAGAGTCTTCGACACTTTCATCTTAGCCTTTTTAGGGTAAGTCTGCTTTTCAGGTCTTATGTTATGTTTCTGTCTCTTTTTGTGAGTGTTGTCTTCTTGATTTGAATGAGTGCTTGCTGTCGTTTTGATGTATGTTAGCTTGTAAAAGCACCACTTTAGTTTTTGTTTGCATCTCACTGTTGTCACATGCATGACATTTTTTTGCACCGAAAGGCGTCGTTGTGGCGACCCGTTTCACACACATGCATGTTTTCCCATTTTCTGAATCTTGCACTTGTTGTTTGCATGCATGATCATTTGCTCTTATTTACACTCAGTTTCACCATGCATTCAGACTTCTCATATTTTTAGTTGCCCTGTAGCGGGTCTGGGCTTCCTGAGCCTGGACCTTGCCTTGCTGAGCTAGCATTGCACATTTTTGGAAGTGAAGGCTCTGCCTTCCCTCCATAAATTGCGCAAATATGGCCCAACACTAACCTCCAGGGTTGCATTGTGCAATTCTGGGAGGCAGTGCCTTGTTGGCCCTAGAAACTGCGCAATGCAGTTTGTTGTTTTGCATGTCACTACTAACTGAAATTGTGCATTGCCTAGTTTCAGTCCTCAGTAAGCTAGGCTAGACTGTGCGTTGCGTAGTTCCAGCATTAATTCAACCTCCTGATAGACCGCACTATGCCTTACGTGGTTTGGTTAGTCAGTCTCCCAGCCTCCCGATGCAAATTATGCAATCTTCACAGACATTCACACATGTATGTTGCTTGTTAGTCCTCGAGTTTATTTTGGTTTTTGACTAATAGATTGCTTCTCATGAGTGTTGTTATTTCTCCAGGTATCATAGGTGTTTGTTTGCCTCTTAGCAGCACAGGTACGATGGCTTCTAGGAGAGTGGAGTTAAAGAAACCATTCATAGCACACCTTGGGATGCAGTGGATCAAGTGTCTACGAACTTGCCTATCTATGAAGACATTAAATTGTTCATGGATAAGGATATCATGATGAAATAAAAGTGGCATCACAGGAAGCAGCACCATCGACAGCAGCAAAAGGTAGCACACACGCATGTGACAAATGAAAGAGGAAGGTTGTTGGTAGCGCAGAGGTAGAACAAAGTTGCAAGCTCAAGCATATCCACTTGTGATGAATGCAACTTTGGAGATTGAGACTATGAGGTGATGGTATGACAAGAGGATCATGCGAAGGAAAGAGAAAAAGAAAGAAGGAGTTTTAGGTGCTGAAGCAACAACTCAAGGAAGAACAAGAGTTGCACATATGGGAGAAAGAGTTGTAGCAAGAACAGACAGAGTAGGAGGCACAACATGCACAAACTGATGAAATTGCGCCCATGCAGGGTATGGACCCATCTAGTAACTGGCATGGAGCAGGCAGGGTGAGAAGTGTTGTCGATCACATGCAAGCGTATTCAAGAGCATGGATGTCATTGTGCGCACGTATGCAATCCCACCCATTTGGCACACTCACCAAAGCAAAGACAAGAAGCAAGTCCAACTGAAGCTGAACATGTCTTTCGATAAGTTGATACGCATGGTCACTAGCTCACACTTGTAGATCAACACATACACTATGCATCAGTATATTGTTGGTCCAACTGCACTCAAGATGGTAATGCACATATTATTAGACGATTTGGATAGAGGAGCAATATATGTGTACCCAGATGCAATAGAGGCAAGAGCGCTTTCGACAAGATGTCACCATTGAGTGCATGAACACCATCATGGACGACCAAGCTTGGCAATAGTTTGCCACCATCGATCATCGCAAGGATGTCAAAGAGTTGGTCTCACCACAACTGTTCGAGTGTTAGTGACAGTTTTCATGGCTTGCTCAAGCCTGTTTTGTCTCACATCGGTACATGTACAAATTGTATGTAACTTCTTGCCAAGTGGAAGTTCAAGTGTCAATAGTTGAATGTAAGAGTCAAAGAGTAGTTGAAGAGTCATGAGGGTAGATGAACAGTCAGAAAGGGGAATGTCAAGGGTCACCCCACCTTTTGCTACATATAATACCTCATATCTCATTGTAGATACTTTTGGTCAGCCAAGCTTCCGATTGGAATATTTTAGAGATAGATTGGAGAGTATTGTAATGAGCCCTGGCTTCTCCACATTGCAGAGCTACTATATATCTTTGGAGGAGCATGCAGCAGTGACTATTGTTAAGTGTGAAGCCAAATTCACGCAGGATTCTAGATCCTTCTAGATCAGATCTTTCTAGATCTCCACGATTCTAAATCTTTGTACACTGCCATTAGTTTCTAGATCATTCTAGATCTCCATCTAAATCACATACAGGATTCTAGATCCTTCTTCTGCCTCTATAAATTTGTAATTTCTCTAGCCAAGGAAAGCAAGCCAAGGCCAAAGCTTATTAAGTAATGCAAAGTGATTTATGTTCTCCAATGATTATTTTATCTATTATGTTGTTTCTGACTGAGTAATCTTGTTGTTTCTTCATTTGTTTGTCTCTGAAATTATTCTTTGTTATTTCCATCTAAGTCTCTGAGTATAAATCTATTGTGTGTTATGTATGCTCTAGTATAACAACTGGTATCAGAGCTAGGGTCAAATATCCATTGTGCAAGCGCTTAGTGCCATCGCCTTACTCTGGTAGCGTTCGTTAAAACGTTGTTTGTTACCCCTAGAGCTATTGAAGGATTTGTCTAGGAAATAGTTGAGGAACGTTGGAACTAAAAGACAATTGCTACAAGAAAAACAAGGTCGTGGACCTATGTTGAAACGTGTCGCTAGAGTTTGAAAAATGGAGATCCGTGGAGATTGGAGTTGAAACGTGGTGTTTGTAAGTTTTTTTTTACATCAAGCTTGCACGTATATGTCAAGACTTTTCTCAAACCAACATATGTATGTGTGAAATGTGAAAAGGTTAAAACATTATATATGTTTTTATATTTATTATGAAACATATATAATTATATGTTGGAATTTTGAAAAGTATATTTTAAAAGAGCGAATTTTGAAAAATGGTAATTTAAAAAGGAGGAAGGTCATTATACTATTTTAAAGAGTAATAATTAAAGTTTTATTTTTAAGTGGAGTTTTTTGTGTTTTGGGGCATGAATTTGATTGAAAATGGGGACAACAGTTATAGATATGGAGAAGTTGAGCGGGGCTAATTTTGCCCTATGGAAATCATAGATGGAGGATATACTGATTTTAAAGGATCAGTATTTGCCGATTGAGAGCACAACAAAGAAACCCTCATCGATGACAAATGAAGAGTGGAATAAGCTAGATAGAAAGGCGATTGCAACAATCCACCAATATCTAGCAAAGAATGTTTATTTCAATGTGTCTGGAGAAAATATGGCTGAAGGATTATGGAAGAATCCTATGATCTATATGAGAAGAGTACGACATCAAACAAAGAGTTCTTGATAAAGAAGGTTTATAATCTCAAAATGAAGGAGGGTGCTTCAGTTTCTGAGCACTTGAACGCATTTAATATTATTACTAATCAACTTTCCTCTGTTAAAATCATTTTAGATGATGAAATTAGAGCTATTTTGCTTATGTGTTCTATGCCAGACAGTTGGGAAAATTTAATTTTAGCTATGAGCACTTCAGCAACTACAGGGATCCTAATGTTTCATGATGTTAGTAGTAGTTTAATGAATGAGGAACTCCGATGCATGTCAATTGTCGAAAACCAGGGAGGAGAAGCTCTAGCTCTAGCTGATCGTGCTAGGAGAATGGATCGAGGTCAGCAAGGGCGATCAAGATCGAGAGGCCGATCAAAATCATGGAGAGGAAGGATCATCTGCTTTCATTATGGCAAACCTAGGCATATGAAGAAAGAATGTCGATTTTGGAAGAAAGGACAAAAGGATCAAAGACCGTCTAGTACAAATCACAAGTCATCCAGCACAAATGAAGGTGAGACTACTGCTGTAGCCACAAATGGTGATGTGTTTTTTACTGTTTCAGTAGAGGTTGCATGTGTATATACATCTAGCAGTAGCTTTGATTGGATCCTTGACTCTGGGGCATCTCACCATGTAACCATATGCAATGATAGTTTTCTTTCATATAATCCTGGTGATTATGGTAGAGTGCATTTGGGGAATAATCATTTTTTTAGTATTGTTGGGGTGGGAGATGTTCAGATTAAGATGAAAGATGGACAAGATATATTGCTGAAACAAGTTAGGCATGTACAATAAATGCGCATGAGTTTAATCTCTATGGGATGACTGGATGATGAAGGCTATTCGACAAGCTTTAGAAAAGGAGGTTGGAAAATTAGAAAAGGTGCATTGGTCGTGGCCAAAGGACCCAAGATAGGAACATTATACACATTGAAGACACTGATAGGAAAATCAAATTTGGCTACTGTCACAAAAGAAGGAAATTCAACAGATTTGTGGCATAAGCATTTGGGTCACATGAGCGAGAAAGGATTAAAAATCCTTGTTGGTAAAAATTTATTAGCAGGTTTGAAATCCTACAATCTTGATCTTTGTGAGCATTGTATATATGATAGACAAAGAAGGGTTTCATTCCTTAGAGGTGGCCATGACAGAAAGAAAAATGTGTTAAAATTGGTACACTCAGATGTGTTTAGGCCTATTAACATCAAATCATTAGGAGGAGCATCATATTTTGTAACATTTATAGATGATGCATCTAGAAAGGTTTGGGTATATCTTATGAAAAATAAAAGTGAAGCGTTTGGAATATTTCAAAAATTCCATGTTGTTGTTGAAAGAGAGATTAACAAATTGTTGAAGTGTTTAAGAATAGATAATGGTGGAGAATATTGCTCAAATGCATTTAAGGAATATTGTAATAGGTTTGGCATAAAGCATGAGAAGACTGTGCCTGGTACTCCTCAACAGAATGGTGTCGCAGAAAGGATGAATCACACCATTATGGAAAAGGTGCGAAGTATGTTGTCCAATTCCGGTTTGTAGAAGAATTTTTGGCAATAGATCTCCAACCACAACCTTAGATGGCGGTATCCCTGAAGAAGTTTGAACTAGTAAGACTTTGAATTATTCTCACTTGAAAATCTTTGGATGTGAAGCATTCATACATATTCCCAAAGAAAATAGAACTAAGCTAGATGATAAATCTATGAAACGCATTTTTTTGGGATATGCGGATGAAGATTTTGGTTATCGTCTATGGGATCTAGTGAAACATAAAATTATTAGAAGCAGGGATGTTATATTTAATGAGTCAGAAATGTTCAAGAGGACTGTAGATGAGTTGGAGGTCAAGAAGGTTATTGATAGGCTTGAAGAGCAGCAGAAAAACATACCACCAATACAAGAAAATGAACATCATATTCATGAGCAAGAAAAACAACAAGTGGAAAATGATGAAAAACAAGAAGAAGGAATCTTGCAGGAACCTTTACAGGAGATTCAACCTGATAATGCGCCACCATAGTTGGTTCACAGATCTTCTAGGCCTCATAAGCCTTCACAAAGGTATCCTCTTTCAAACTATATTTTGTTGACTGATGAAGGTGAACCTAATTGTTTTCAAGAAGCTTGCAAAGTTGAGCACAATAAAGAATGGAAGAAAGGAATGCAAGAAGAAATGAACTCTTTGCAGGAAAATAAAACTTGGGAGTTGGTAAATCTCCCAAAAGGTAGAAAGGCTCTACAAAACAAATGGGTGTACAGGATTAAGCATGAAGGTGATGAAAATAAAGAGAGGTATAAAGCAAGGCCGGTGGTGAAAGGTTTTGCCCGAAAAGAAGGTATTGACTTCACTGAAATTTTCTCACCTGTTGTTAAAATGTCATCCATTAGAATCATTCTTGGTCTAGTTGCTGCTTTAGACCTAGAATGTCAACAATTAGATGTAAAAATTGCATTCATTAATGGTGAATTGGAGAAGGAAATTTATATGGCGCAGCCAAAAGGCTTCATAGAAAAATGCAAAGAAGGCCTTGTTTTTAAGTTGAAGAAGAGTCTTTATGGGTTGAAACTAGCACCTCGACAATGGTAAAAGAAATTTGATTCATTTATGTTGGAACATGGTTTTCAAAGGTTGGAAGCTAACTATTGTGTCTATATCAAGAGGTATGATCAAAGAAAGTATATCATATTATTGTTATATGTGGATGACATGTTGATTGTTGGGTATGATAAGAATAAGATCAATAGGTTGAAGAAAGATTTGGGTAGCAAATTTGCAATGAAAGATTTGGGACGAGCACAACAGATATTGGGCATGCGAATTATGCGTGATAGGAAACACAAAAGGTTGTGGTTGTCACAAGAAAAATATATCAGGAAGGTGCTTGACAGGTTTAATATGAAGGATGCCAAGCCAGTTGGTACACCCCTTGCAGCCTACTTCAAGATGAGTACTGAATTATGTCCTAGTAATTCCAAAGAGAAAGAAGAAATGAGCAAGATTCCTTATGCTTCAGCAGTTGGCAGTTTGATGTATGCCATGGTATGCACATGACCAGACATTGCTTATTCAGTGGGAGTAGTTAGTAGGTTCCTTACCAATCCAGGCAAACAACATTGGCAAGAAATAAAATGGATTTTGAGGTATCTCAAGGGTACTAGTCATTATTGTTTATGTTTTGGTCATGATGAGACTGTGCTTGAAGGATTTATAGATGCGGATATGGCTGGAGATATGGATACCATAAAATACACTACAAGTTATTTGTATACATTTGCAAGTGTAGTAGTATCTTGGGTGTCAAGGCTACAAAGAATAGTAGACCTCTCTACAACAAAAGCAGAGTACATAGCTTCAATAGAAGCTTGTAAAGAGATGTTATGGATGCAGGGATTCCTAGGAGAGATAGGAATAAAGCAGGCCAAGTATGTGTTATATTGTGATAGTCAGAGTGCCATTCACTTGGTGAAAAACCTAGCATTTCATTCAAAAACCAAGCACATTGACTTAAGGTACAATTGGATCCGACATGTGTTGGAAGAAGAACAATTATCCTTGGAAGAGATCCATATAGATAAGAACCCTGCTAATATGCTCACTAAGATTCTACCACGAAATAAACATGAGTTATGTAGAGGCATGGTAGGACTTGGTGACTCTTATTTGGCTTCAAGTGGGAGAACTGTAACGTTCCACTATCGGGAATAGTAGTTGGTCATGGTTTTAATGTATGATTGGAACTTTTATTTCTTAATATATTACAACTAACACGTTTCATGCATATGTTGTTATTGTATTTCATCTATCTTTGTTACTTTAATGATGTATGTATATGTTTGCTTACACTTGCATGTATGGACTCTTTTTGTATATGTATGAATCTTAATGACATGTGTTGTTGGTTTAACCATCACTTTGGATTTTTAGCTTACTTGCTTTCCAGTTTGTGATGCATAGTTGCTCTTACGTTCCCTTCCAAGGCGGGTGCTTCCACAGGTTTCTAAGCACACTCACCTCACTTTCTGTGTGTTAGAACCGTTCATACACCTTCCTTGGCTTGCTACTCATGTCATGCCGTTGCTACCAACAGTGACATCTTAATTGACTTTGCGCGCAACCTCGATCAAGACGATACCGTACGACCCACTGTTGAGACTCCTACACCAAACGATCTGTGATCTAGTTGGGACTTCTTACCGGGAGACATCTTGGTAGGTCCGGGTCCGGCACCATCAGCAGAGTGCAATATTTCAAAATTGAGTTCATGCGTTTGAGGTGGCGTTTTCGGCCTTCATCCATCCGCTTCTCCAATTGCAACGGCAAGATAAGCAGTCGCACAGGATACGACGAGTTTCTAAGCTTTACGGGATGCGATGTGAGAAGAGGGTTTGTCAATCATCTCTATGATGCCTTGACCACCGCGGGCTTCACTGGGAGAGGGCATCTCCATGGGCTTACAGCGCGCAATTGAGAACAGTCGCATTCTCATTCCCATATTTTCCATCAATTACACAGAATCTGCATGGTGCCTCAGAGAAATCTCTTTTATCGCACGCGAAATACAGGAGAAAGGGAAAAGGGGTCGGTCATCGCCGTATCTCTGTTTTACAATGTCCCTCCGTCTCATGTTCGGCACCCGGATCAATCTCATCGCGGCCCATTTGCTCAATCATTCCAATAGCACGAGAGCAATGGGAGATGCAGCCCAGTGAATGGAAGGATGCTCTCTTTCAATTTTGTCTTCTCTCTCGATGGTCACTCCAAGAAGACACCAATGGGTGGGTGATTCACGCTTCCCTTCACTTCACTTCTCTATTCTTATTTATTTCTCTATTCACTTCTCTATTCTTATTTATTTCTCTATATATGCTTCTTCTTCAATTTTTAACTTTTAGCCTATGCAGTTACGAAGTAGCGCTGGTGAAGCGAAGCGCGTCATTGAAGACGTAGCCAAACATTGGAGGAGAGGAACAACTTGCCTTCGTTTTAGTACTAGTGCTCGACCACCGCCATGGCTGTGCTCATAGCGAATGTTCATAGGTTTTGGGAACGTTACGCGCAGACAAAATCTGTAACATGCGTTAATAGTGCTGGGTAGATTGGAACGATGGCATTTCATGTAAACTTGTACATAACTATGGTGTAATTTCATATATATATATATTATATATATATATATATATATATATATATAGATATATATATATATAATATAGATATATATATATATATTATATATAATTATATATATATATATATATATATATATTATATATATATATATATATATATATATATATATATATTATATATATATATATATATCTAATTCAATAGTAAATCGTCTCCTATACTTAGTTCTGTCATTTGCAGTTTTAACTTTCTCATTACTAGCGTGTAATTTCATGAATATTTCCCCCGAAAATATTATATTCCATGTGTTTCGTGTAATCTTCCTATACATACAGGGAGTGCGTTTAGGATGAAGATGGGATTTTTTTGGTGTGTTAGGTGGGATCTTTGCTTGGATGATTTATATGGTGTTTTTCATAAAATTTTGTAATACCTTTGTCTTCGTTCCCAAAGATAGATGAAGTGTTTACAGGAAACTTGGACAAAGTACAAAGTCTAAACATATTAAAAATAAAATAACCAAATTTAATAATATTAACCAATTTTTTATATTAAATTTGATATATCATATTAACCCTAATATGTGTGTTGGAATGGAAATTCAACCATCATCTAATTACAAAACTAAACATATATATTTTTCATAGAGGTATGGCAAACATTATGAATTTAAAGAAAACTAGGTTGCACAACCTAAGGGAGTGCCTAATTAATGTTTATTTTCAAGGATATGTATTCAAAACACTCTCGTTAGCATTAAGTTATGCTTGGTCAATTGTCAAGCATTAATAGGTAAAGCCAAGGAATCCTTGGAACAAGCGAGCCTCATAAGTATCAAAGGGTTAGCCTTTGTTACTTTGAGTTCTTATTGATTACTCATTGGGCTGAATGGTAATTAGCTCAATTTTGGTCGTAACGTTATTCTATTTGGGATACCTTGGACCACTTTTTTTTTGCATGGTATCTTTTTATTAAACAATATTTAAAAATTTGGAAGTGTTAGTGAGAAGAAGGGGTTAATTCCTTATTTTATAAGTTTTATAGTGTATGGTGCATAAATAATTCACAAGGCGGTTTCTTTTACACCCAAGTGAAGCTCAAGAGGTAATCTAGCTTATTTTTTTGAACTTATAAAGTTGTTAACAACCCATTCTTCACTCTGGTTAGTTTAGTTGTCCAAAACCCAACAAGCTTTTCATTCCAATCCTCCCCTCATATTCCCCATTTCTTAGCCTTTAAAGTGGTCCCTTAAGGAGTTCCTTGTATAGTACTTGCATCCAAGTCCCTCACTTCTCCTTTCTCTTCCTTTAATCAGTTTAGAGAACCATCCCATGTCCAAGTAGTCTCCATCTTATGCTAAGGTATCAAGAGGCTTGCAACTAACTTGGCTTTCATATAGGTACAATCCATATTAGTTGATGGAGTCTTTTTATAATAAACATGTTTTAAGGAGATTGAAGCTTAATCTTTTACAAGAAAGTGAAGAACACTTGGAGGGATAGTTTTGACACTTAATAGGTGATTAGGATTAGATTTTGTTCTTCAAGGGTTTTTGATAGTGCTGAATCCATTTCCACTACCAAAAACATAATTCAAACACTGCAAGATTTTTTGAATTTTTTTACCAAAATTGCAACTACTTTTGATGATAAAAACAATTCCTTTAAATATCCTTGGTAATTTACAACCCTTCACCGAAAAGGAAAAAGGAAAATACAAAAGAGAAAGCAATAGGTTGACAACATGCAAACACTTTTAAACGCTTTGATATACGAGGAAGCAAATGATGAAGGAGAGTTCTCCAATGGAGACGCTTGCGTATACGGCGACGCCAACGAGAAAAACGACTTTGGAGGCCGTAGAGGAGGGTGAATTGTCTTTGGGGGAGGGGGATGGTCAATACATTGGCCGTTCGATGACCATCGGGTGGAAAGAATGGATGCCTAGAAAGTGCACATTGAAGATATTTGGAAGATGTTGCAACTTAGTGATGAAGCTGACATCAGTATAAATTTGTCTTTTTATATCGATTGACGAGGATGGGCCAATTCGATGACCACTGGAAAGACTGGATGGCTAGAAATTGCACTGCGAAGGTAATTGACTGAAGTTTTGTGACTTGTGATCCAGCTGACGCTACTATAAATCTGTCGTATCTGTGGGCACATTCGATGACCATAGGTCAGGAGTCAACGGCGTCACTACCATGTTTTACTGGATAGCACACATAATTGTCGCATAGCGAAGGCAACAGTCAACATCGTCCAGGTGGCCTACCGAAGATAAACAGTCAACAGGGTGCAGCGTGAAGATACTTGTCGCCTAGCGAGGTTAGTTGTAATCCATTATGCTTTCATGTATTTCCTAAATCACCCTAACATTTATCTATATGTATATATTTTGAATCCATTATTTCCATTCTGGATTTCAGAATTGATTAACCTATATTTATGTGTTGATGTTGTGTTCTTGATTTTGCCCCTCAGCTGCAATGGCAGCAGGAAAAAGGAGGAGGAATCGATACGATGTGTTTCTGAGTTTCAGAGGGTACGATGTGAGAAGAGGGTTCGTCGATCATCTCTACCACTCCCTCACCAGCGCAGGTTTTAGTGTCTTCCTAGACACCCAGCAAATCAACAAAGGTGACGATATCTCTGCAGCCTTACACCACGCAATTGAGGTGAGCCACATCTTGATTCCAATATTCTCCCACAATTACGCACAATCTATCTGGTGCCTGAAAGAAGTCTCCCTTATCGCGCACCAAGTACTTCACAAGAATGGGGAGGACAGCGATTCAGCCATCGCCATTCCTTTGTTTTACGATGTCACTCCCTCACATGTTCGGCACACACATCAATCACATGGAAACCCGTTTGCTGAAGCATTCCAAGAGCGTGAGAGCAGTGGGAGATACAGCCCACAAGAAATTGATGAATGGAAGACTGCTCTCACGACAATCTCTCGTCTCTCCGGGTGGTCGCTTAAAGAAGACACGAATGGGTAGGCAACTCATCACTGCTCTGATCTTATTTGTTTATATGCTACTGTTTCTGCTGAAACCCTTAACATTTACAGATTCTCCGCAGATATGAGGCAGCCCTGGTTAAACGCGTGGTTAAACTTTGTAAGAGACGGAGCGCTCGCCTTTGAATTAATACTACTGCTCCGCCACGGATATAGTGAAAGGAAGATCTTCTAAATAAATCGCGATGGCATTTTGGAGACTTTGGCTGCGTGTCTTGATTTGTCTGTTTTAAAATTTGAAGCGCTATGCTTTAGTTAGTTAATTAGAAAAGAAGTTACAGCCAAAAGTGTAATTGGCTTTCAGAAATTTAAATCCTGAATGTCTATCATTAAACTTATACTCGAATGATCAATGTATTTGTAACTATTCGGTTTGATTCCTAGCTATTCTCGGTGTCATATTCTGTGGATTATCTATGATTTCTTCCTCATAATATTATTCTTCATTTCCTTTTTAAATAAAAAATTTGGATTTGTCCATGAAAAGTTGATTTGAGCTATTACATCAGCATATTGGGAAATGTCAGTTTAATTTGTTCATTGAATATATTATTCCCATGCAAATTGAAATCGATTTTCTTATGAAGTATTTCCTCAAACTGTTTTTGGTAAGTTCCTCATAACTCCATTTGGGATAGCAGGTCGCGTGGCAACCCTAGTCAAATATCATCCATGTAAATATGGTTTATAGGGCATGAAGAGGTAGTGAAATATCATCGATGTAAATATGCTTCATAGGGCATGAAGAGGTACTGGGTTATTGTTAGGAGTGCTCATTTTTGTATTGAAATAGAAAAGAAGCCTAATAATTTAAATAAAAATGATAGCTTAATAATTTAAATAAAAATGATAGCTGAAAAATGAGAAACTGTAAATTTTGTTTTAATTTTTATTAAATTTTTAAAATCATTTTATTTGATTTGATTTTAAAAAAAAATTACTTTTATTTTTTTAAATAACTATTTTTACTCTATTTGTTTTATTTTATTCATCACTATAATTGGTTTTAAAATCATTTTACTTGCTTTTTAAAATAATCATTTATTTTCATTAAAAACAATTTACTTAACTTTTTATGTGTTAAAAAACAATTTTTACTTTTTACTTTTACTTAATTTACTTGATTAAGATATAAATAATGAAACAAACATTTTACTTTATTT
The DNA here is from genome assembly GCA_000404065.3 of Pinus taeda. Classification (NCBI taxonomy): domain Eukaryota; kingdom Viridiplantae; phylum Streptophyta; class Pinopsida; order Pinales; family Pinaceae; genus Pinus; species Pinus taeda. The sequence goes on from APFE030614109.1 coordinate 41,419, forward strand.
GATTTTTTATTTTTTTACTTTATTTGTTTGTTTTAAGTTTTTGTTTTATTTTATAAAATTCATTTTTATTTTTGACTTTCATTTGTTTTGTTTTGTTTGATTTGATATATATATATTTTTATTATTATGATGATTTTTAAATTAATTAATTAATTTATTGATTTATTTTTAAGTTTGATTTGATAATTAAAGTTCTTTTAAATTTTTTATTGTTAGGGGTGATTTACTATCATATTAAAATATTTATTGTAAGTAAAAAGTTTTTTAGCTATTTAAATTTAGGGGTTATATATTTTAATGGTTGAAAATAGATGGTTTCTATATTGTTCTCTATTTAATTGTGTGTTAAAGATTTCATATTGTGTTTTGTAGTGTGATGATGAACTATGAGTAGACAAAACATCTTCTATGTAATTATTGCCCAAATGTTTTTCAATAATTTTGATATTGTTGAAAGTTATTCTTGTGTGCAAGGCTTTTAAATAAGCATGGAATTGTCCGTAATGTAAGAACCGTTTCATTAACATGACAAAAATGTTTTAAGCAATTTAATGAAAAGGTAAAAATTTTAAGAATTAAGCAAAGCCTTTTGGTACAAATTACATAAGAGAAATTTGTGGCCGACGATGTTTGGAACCAACATGCGTGGTTCATTTTTTTTTTATTTGTGTATATTTTTGTTTTGTTTTATTTTATTTTTCCATTAATTATTTTTAATTTAGTTGATTTTATTTCCATCAAATATCTTATTTATTAAATGATCTTGTCTTGATTAGGTCTTGACTCCTTTTTATAATTTTTTACTTCCTTCCTTTAGAGTTTGACTTTTTTTTAATAATAAATTAATTTAAATATTAATTTTCAAAAACTAGTTGTTTAACTCACTAATATTTGTTTTTAATAAATTAATAAACTAATATCATTATTTTTTTTCTTAAAATAGCCGCTTAATATATCCATTACTTAATAATATTTGTTTTTAATATACTAATAAATTAATCTCATAATTTAAATATTATTTTTCAAATATAGTCATTACTTGAAATGATGTCCCTACATCGCTCTCTATTTAAACCTTTGACATGGTGTGCCTCTTCATCTCGTCCTGATGATGAACCACACTTCGAAACACGTCGGCCAAAAATTTCTCTTATATGATTTCTACATAAAGACTTTACTTAATTCATTATGGATCATAAAAGCATGAATAAAGATGTTAAGAAGTATTTATATATGTGATTGACTTTAATACAGAGTTTATTAAAAACTTTATTTTTATGATAAACCACTGAAGGATGCATGTGGCATTTTAGAAAAGATGAGTTAAAGATCCTTTCACAAAAAATTGAATTTATCCTAGGAATTCCAGAGATGGTTATGTTTTTCTTTCTCTCGTAATATGACGGTTATGTTTTTCTTTCTCTCGTAATATGACTATGGAAGGTAGAACTAATTGTATATATCAGTGAAATTTACAGTTATCATGTAATTTCAACTAAAGTTGCTAATTCAATTGTATATATCAGTGAAATTTACGGTTATCATGTAATTTCAAAGTTGCTAATTCGATACATCCTACCTCTAGACTCTCATCGTGCAGCGGGAAAGTTTTAATTTGTGAGAAGGTATTTGTCCAAACACACTATAACATTAGAGGCATTTGGCCATGGTCCACCCGCACTTTTCCCTTGTAATACAAGAAAAGTTTTGTAAGCAAGGTAATTAAAAAGAGAAGATCTATTTTTATGTGTTTTTCTCTACCCGTGTAATATGTCCCCCAAAAAATATATATACATTTTGACAATAATTTAATAATATTATTAGTATTATGATAACCTATCCATTATTCATAGCAATGCCACTTACCCATTCACATAATATACATACATAACCTTTTGATTTTGAAGTTATGGTTTGAAATATTATTTCCAATGAGACATAGTTCATATTGTTTTTGACTTATGAATTAACCCTCACCCAACCGACCTTGGGTTCCTGTAACCTAGGCTCCCTTGAGTGCTAACCACTTGGCTTGCTCTCCTCCAAAGGATCAACAACAAACCAAGGATATCTGACAACCTTGGTATTACCCTCCAATTGATGGTTGTGGTGTTTTGGGTTTCCACTGATAGCTAAGGAGGTTAGTAGGAGGGTAGAGAGTAACTATGCTTTACACCTGCACGACCCAAACCCTCATTCTACTGGTTCGCAACTTCCTTCACCTTCCTCTGCAACTCTCACTGGTTTGTGGTTTTGTGTGCTAGTTTGCTGGGTAGAGTCTAACAATGTTTCCTATTGATGTCCACAACATGCTAGGCAATGCCCAAATTCACATTGTCCCTCCCAAAATTCCTCGGTGTAGTCTTGTTCTCATAACTATGAGCTAGAGTAATAGTGTTTAGGCTCAGTTTAATTACTCTGCAAAATTTATTTATTTTTGAGAATATACTTTGGCGAAAATCACATAGAGATACTTTTGTCGACGTGTTGCGAACCAACCAGTGTGGTTCATCATTAGGATAAGTTGTATGAGCAGATCTCGCATTGCACATTAAATAGATAGGGCAGAATATCCAATGACCAAATTTTCTAGACAAGGTAACAGATAAAATGACAACAGCTAGATCTGACTGGAAACGGCTAGTTGGACTTTGATAAGGGGTATAAACTTTATTTATTTAAATAAGTTAATTCGGTTATTAATATTCTTATTAAAATAAACGTAAATGAATCATTTTTTTAAATGTATACTGGAATAAGTAAACTAATATATTAAAATAAGTAAATCATAAAATAAATTAATTTGAAATTAATTTATTTTATGCTTTACTTATTATAATATATTAGTGTACTTATTTCAGAATATATTTAAAAAAATGTTCCATTTACGTTTATTTTAATAATAATATTAATAACCGAATTAACTTATTTAAATAAATAAAGTTTATACCCCTTATCAAAGTCAAACTAGCCGTTTCCTAGTCAAATCTAGTTGTTGTCATTTTAGCCATTAGCTTGTCTAGAAAATTGGGTCATTGGATATTCTGCCCTATATATTTAATGTGTAATGTGAGATCTGCTCATTCAACTTGTCCTGACGATGAACCACACTGGTTGGTTCGAAACGCGTCGACAAAAGTATCTCTATGTAATTTTCGCCAAAGAATCTTCACAAAAATTTGATATGGATCACAGAAGCCTAAATTCAATAAATTTATTTATGTATATTGTTTGCATATCTAGGGTAATGCAATTTTGGAGGCCTCTGTCAATGGAAGACCCTCAAACTCAGGGTACCCATTTGCCCCTTTGAGCAATCAATCGACAACGTGCCTTGCAATGTTTCTCTTCCTATTTCATGGTAACTGTCACGATTTTTTCTTTCTTTCCTACATTCACTGCTATTTCCCTATATTTTTTTATTACACATTTCGCTCTCTTGCTATAGGGAAACCAATACACATTTCAACCCTTCACGGGAGCCATTTTGCCAAATTTTCTTCTAGTGCACTTGCTCCAGGTTCAAGTTTTGGGATTTGTTATAAAATTAAATTCCAAGAGGATAATGTTAAGCCTTTCATAGCATGATGAGAAGATCTTGTTGCAAGTTGAGGGTTTGTAATATACCTTTTTCATTATAATAATGTTTTTGGTTAGATTGAGTTGCATTTGATAGAATGGTACAAAAGGCATGAAAAAGAAAAAAAAAATGTTGGAATATTATTAATAAATAAATAAATAGGATAAATGTGCCTGGAAATGAGACACCTAGAATTAAGATGTTTGCAATGTCTTCTTCATAAGAATTCTAGATGAAATTCTAGATAATCTTAATGGATGGGACAAAAAGATCCATTAAATTGTTTAGCCAGACAAAGATACTAAGCGTGAGAAAGCATAAAATCTCTGAGGGAGAGAAAAGTGGGCTTTTATGTTAAAGCCTAGACAAGTGGATAAGAAAAAGTCCACAAAACGGGACGTCACTAAAAAAAACCTTATCAAGAAAGACAAATATTGAATACCTATTGAAGGCATCAACAGGGGTTATTGATCCATGGGAAAGTATTCTGAGCTTCGGGGTGAACTGGAGGAAGTGAGTTATGGGTTGGGTGGTGGTGCTCGATTTCCAGGTGACTCCCTATCAACTATTCTAGCTTGAATTAATTGAATTCAAGGTTTTTAGATCATTTGATTCCATCTTTTTTTCCATCGGAAAAATTGTAATATTTCATTAATTTGAAAAATTACATGTTGTAGATGCATTTAGCATATGTTGTATCATTCTTTCCACTAAGGGCATTGTCAAAATTTTCAGTTTGTCAAAAACTTTGTGCTTCTTGAGCTTTCATCACCACGCAGGGTGTTCAATCATTGTCTGCTATAGAGAGAAAAAAAAAGTTATTGTTATGGCAGTCTTCTATAGTAGTTTCCACATATACCACGCAGGGCAATGTCTTTGCTGAGAGTATCTACTTAAATACACTAAATATATAGCTTGTAAATAAATATATACAATGTTTTAGGTAAGCATGTTCGTAAAAAAATTACAAAAAAGATTGAGTTCAAAGGGCTCTCTCCCCTGTGGTAGATTTGATCAATGTAAGGCCAGTGATAGTAACAATATTCATTTGGACCTCACTTTTAATGTATCATCCACTCTCCTCTGGGAAGTGTCGTTGCCTCCTTAGAAAGCCCGTTAGCACAACTGTTGTGTTCCCTGTAAATGGGATTGCATGAAATAGTGTTAAACTGTGCCTTGAACAAAGTCACGTCATCAAAAATATTAATGAGTGTGTGTGAGTGACAAACAGTACTATTATTGAACCAATTTACTATGATCTTTAAGTCACCATATATATTTAGATTCATGCAATTATGACCCAATGAAAAATGCAGAAGATGTCAAAGGGTAATGAGCTATGCAAAATTGTTTGTTCCTTCACCCAGTCCCATCTTTACTTTGTAATAATGCAGATCATTTATGTATAGAATGAAGCCACTGCCACATCCATGGTGTTGTCCAGCACCATCAAAGAATGCCCAAGGAGACGTTTTGTCTATAGGTGCTGGATCATGTGGCCTACAGGGCCAAGGATGATGAGGCTCACGCAACTCATTATAGGCAGATATAATACAGGCTATGATGTGTGGCCAACAAACTAGTCTGTCACAAAAGATAACCTAGTTCCGAGTCAGCCATATATGCCAGCTAATGATTAAGGGGAGACATTGTAATTTAGTGCCAGGATGATGATTGCACCAGTTTTCCCATGGTCGACCAATGTTTTCACCCTGCCGATGCCCAAAAAAGTGAATGGATGTGGATATATTTTGCCATAGATTGATCAGGGAAGTGCATTTAAGGAATAAATTCAAAGTTGATTCAGAAGAATTCTTGCATAAGACACACCAGTGAGGGCCATGGAAGGATCGATGAGTGAGAGACTCGCCCATGAGAAATTTATCTCTGAGAATAAACCAAAAGAAAAGTCTGGTTCTTGGTGGCGATATTAATTTCCAGATACTCTTCCACCAAAATATAGTCTGCTCGAGCTGTTTGTGTGACATCAGGTTGAGGTATCCAATCTTTGGAGTATATATGCCATTTTCATCTAGACACCAGATCAGTTCATCAGGTCCTTCTTTAATCCTGATATGTGATTCACATAATGCATTTATGTATGCTTGCCATTCTTGCCGCCATTGAGGGGGTATATCAAGCTGCTGGGTCAATTTCCAACCTTGAGAGGAAATGTTGGTGTTTTGTGGGTCCACAATATGTGCTATAACCTTGATCTCATGAGAATGTAGGTGTTGGATGAGATCTCTTGATAACTGAAATCTACCACCCCCTCCAGTCCAGGGATCCAATCCAATGCGAGCCTTTGATCCATCTTTAATTCTCCAAACAAGGTTGTTCCTGATGCTAGGCAGGCAGTGAAGGAGAGCCTTCCATACAGTTGAAATACTTGTTTTAGGCCAGCTTGGCAAATAGACCTAATCAATGATTTGATGTGGCCAAATGTACTTGTGATATGAAATTGTAGTCCATAGATTCTACCCAGTCAGTAAAGTCCAGCTCATTTTTGTAGCTAGGGCTTATGCAAATAGGGAAAGGTCTTTTAGTCCATAGCCTCCCCATTTCTTAGGTAAGGCTATCTTATTCCAACTGACCAAAGAAAATATATTTTTGTCTTGGTGGCCATTCCAAAGATATCTACTACAAAGTTGTTGTAATCAAGCCAGAATGTTCCTAGGGATCCATGCTACTGCCATCCAAAAAATAGGGGTGGCCTCAAGAACTGATTTGATGAGCACTAATCTGCCTACCTTGGATAAGTATCTATGAATCCAATTTGAAAGCGTTTTTTCCAATTTGCTGACAAGCCAAACCCTTTCTGCAATTTTCTGGTTGAGAGGCTTTATCCCAAATCCCAAGTATTTGAACCCCCTGTTCAGGGGTATGATGCAATAAGGGAAAAGTCAATGTGCAAGTTGTGGCTCCTGGATGGAAGTGAGGGCTAAGGTAATGGTAGATTTTGCATGATTGGCATGCATACCTGTAGGTGACGAGAAGAGGGAGAGGATTTTGGAAAAAGTGATAAAGTCTCGAATGCTCCCATCCAGGAATATGAGAACATCATCCACAAAAAGGAGGTGAGCAGGGAAACAGGAGTCAGTAATCTTAAGGCCTCGAAGGTTGTCATATCTTTTGGTAGAAGCTAGTAAATGACTAAGCCCATCCATGACAACCAGAAAGAGAAGGGGGGAGAGAGGGCAGCCTTGTCTGAGTCCCCTCTCAACATGAAAGAAATGAGAGGCAGATCCATTAATGAGGACACTGTAGGTAGGGGAGGTAATGCAGGCCATGATCCAAGCAATGAAATCATGGGGAAAGCCCAGGTGAATGAGAAGCATCTTAATCTAGAACCAGCTGACACAGTCAAAAGATTTTTCCAAATTGATCTTTAGGATGATGCCCTTTAGGTGTTTAGTCCAGATCAAGTGTATGGCCTCTTAGGTCGAGCTAATGGCTTCATGTATCTGGTGGTGCTCAAGAAAGGAAAATTTCTAGGGGGAAATATGTCGGGAAAGAATGGGTCGAAGACGATTTGCAATGACCTTGGAAATGATTTTATAAAAACAATTGCATAATGAGATAGACCTGTAGTCATTGAAAGAGGAAGGTGTATAAGATTTCAGAATAAGGGCAATAAGGGTTGAATTAACAACATTATATAGAGATCCGGACATTTTACATTCTTCCACTACTCTTAACAGATCATTCCCCAATAGATCATAAAATGTGAGATAGAATTATATCGTCCACCCATCCGGTCTAGGACTCTTGTCCTTTTTGAAACATTTTAGCATTCCTTCCAATTTGCCTACAGTAACGGGAGCAATTAGCTCCTCGACCTCATCCTCATTTACAAATCTAGCAAAATGTTCAGCCACATTGATGATATCAGCTAGATTGGACCCTAGCGGGTTTTTGAAGAGATTCCTGAAATGCGAGGTGCCAAGATGGGAGAGTTTGTTGAAAGTATCAACTACTCCCTCATTAGGTAGAGGTAAATTCCATATTGTATTTGATACTTTTATTCCTTTTGCAGAGTTCTGAAAGAATCTTGTGTTTCCATCACCTGCTTTTAACTATATAGCTCTGCTTCTGAGGTGCCAAGATTCCTCTTTCTCCTTCAATATCCTAGCATTTTGGTTTTCTAGCTCAATCAGGTGAGTTTTGTCATTTGCAGAAGCAAAACCCAGGTTTCGATCATCAAGCAATATGCTCAACTCAGATTCAATTTGTGATAGAAGAATCTCCTCCCTCTGATGTTACTCTTTTTCCCATTTGATAGATAAATGCTTGAGCTGAGATAGGTTGGGACAGAAACCCTTAATCAAGGAATCATATCTGTCAATCGAGTTGGCAGTCTAGTATTCTAAGACCATGTTAATGTACTCAGGATCCTGTAGCCAAACATGGTTAAATTTAAATGGAGCTTTTGGTTTAGGATGAGGACCAAATACCTCCAAATAAATGGTGGAGTGGTCTGAGATGCCCCCTGTGCCAACCCATTGTTTGTAGTGATGTAATTGATTCATAAGGGGGACCTTCATCAGAAACCGATCTAATCTTCTTGCAAGTGCAGCTTCACCCACCCTTCTGTTACACCAAGTAGGAAGACGCTTATTCATGGGAATATCCACCAAATTGTGTTGTTCTAGAGGTTGGTCATATACCTTGTAATAGAGTCCACTTGTGCCATTGACCCCCAAGATTCTCCAAAACCCAAAGAGAAATTGAAATCTCCTCCTAGGATAATGTGATCAGGCGAAAATATCAAAAGATCAAGCAGGTGTTGGTAGAAATTCTCCCGCTGATGGCAGGGACCATAAATGTTGATTACCCTTAGGTTAATACTAAGCTCCGTAGAAAAAAGGTCTAAACCAATGAAACCAAGGCCACCCCAAGATGTTATAACGCTGATGTTGTGGGGATTGTATCCAATGGCAAGGCCCCCTTATCGACCCACAGCATCCATTGCCAAAAAATTCCAACCAGGAGTTATAGACCTTAATGTGCTGGTAATGGTATCAGCCTCACCTAAGGTTTCTTAGTGCATGATAATGTCAATAGGCTCTACATCAAAAATTCTGCACAAGGCTACTTTCTTGGAGGCACTAGCCATGCCTCTGCAATTGAATAAGCGACACTTCATGGGGGAACCCTACCGGGGGTGTTCAATGCTCTAAGAACCCCATGTAGAGTGGATTGTCTGCCATAGGCGACCTTTGCCCCTAACCATTTGATGGCTTTGGAGAGGTCTAATTTCCTCCCCCGAGATGAAAGGATGACCAAACTAGGTTGGGTGAGTCCTAAACCAGCAAAATGTGATGGGGTACAACCAAAGAGAGTACGGGAGTGAAGGTTATAATTGTGAGATGCAGAATTCTGGTTTGACGATGGAGAGGTGGAGGTGGTGGTTAGAGAGTGCAAAGATGGCATCGTGGTGGCAATGGAAGGTGGTGTAACCATAGAGCAGTGAGCCACAGAAGTGTTAATGGTGGATGGAACAAAAGATGAGCAATAAGGAATTGATGTAGGGTAAGAGGTCAAAGAACTACCCGATACTTTTGTAGCTGTAGCTGTGGCCCAAGCTCTGGTGGGGGGGGCGATGGCGATCTGTGGATTTCTTCCACTGTCCTTGGGGAGACGTTGCTGACCAAAGGGATAGGACCTGGAATAGGAGAGCAATTCAAAGCCGGAGAATCAATCCTTGTAGAAGTAGGAGGTGCCCTTGGAAGATCCTCTAGTTTCTTGATGAGTGGGCAATCTTTAAAAATGTGTCCCACTCTGTGACATCTCCTACAACGAAAGGGGACTCCTTCATAGTCCAGGATCTAAACCCTTGTATATCTCCCCCATTGCAAATTAATTTTCTCTTCCAGTCCCTCACGAGTATCCAAATGAACTAGGATGCGAGCTAGCGTTTTGTTCTTTGATTGCATGAAAGTTCTATCATGGTCCAGGTAGGTGCCTACGACATTTCTAATTTTGATGAAAAACTCCTCGCACTAGTACTACAATCGAAGCCCTAGAAATCAAACCTAAAGTGGAGCTCCCCCTATGTGCTCCCTCTCTGGGTCAAGGAGGGGACTCCATCTCTTGAGGAGTATGGGAGCCATCTCAATCTGCCAATACCTTCCGAGGATCAGGTCTGTATAGTTTTCTTTTGTGAAATGAAGTTCGAACCAACCTTTGGGAAAGACCTGTGCCTCAGGAAGTTCCTTAAGCATACCTCCCCATATCTCACAGACCCATAGGGTGAGTTTGACTGCTAAATATGCTCTGCCTCAAACGTGTCTGACCAGTACAATGTTTGCCATGTATGCAGCTTCCCTAACAGTAGAGGTCTCACCAAACCGAATGATGATGTCCTTTGTGGTCACCTTCACACACTTCATCTTCTTCTTCCCAATTCATGAGGTAGATGGATGTTCCCACAATGGATTGGGTGAACCTTCCAGAGAGGTGTGGGTCACAAGCTTGAATTTTACTGCAGGGGTTTCAAAGCAACCTGATGGAGAGTGCACAGAAATGGGAGGGGTTGGAGCCTCAAGGGCTTGAAGATCTTCAGGCGGTGTAGAAGAAATGGTCAAAGTGGACAGATGGAGATGGTCTGCCAACAGATTTGGGTCAAATGAGGGCGAGGGAGGAGTGTTTGTAGTGAGAAATTGGAGAGTACCAAGAGATAAAGGGGGGCAATCCAGAGTAGGATATTCTATAGAAAGTGACCCAATAAACAGAGGATTTGTACTATGCCCTAGATAGGAAACCACTGACCCAAAAATTGACGGAGCAGGACCGGACGGGGGATGTGAGCCAAATGTCGGTGAAGAGAGATTAGGGTTTCCAAAAATTACACGGTCCAGTAAAGGATCCTTGGTACAATTAACCTCCTCGACATCCATAGAGTCGCCCATGTTGCTAGCAGTTATCATCTGCAGATGGAGACAGATGCGGCTGCAACGGAAATGGGGAAACTGTCGGTCGATGAATGCTCAGTTCCAGGTGCCTGTTGAGAGATGTTGTATTAAATCCTAGGGTTTTACCCTAAACCCTTACGATGATCTCTTAAATTCGCCATCCTTCTTGAATCACATTCCTTTTGTGTCAGGAAGTCTATGTGGCTTTCATATGTAATTATTATTTTATATAAATCTCCATTTGATTCCATCTATTTTGATGTCGTTGTTAATTATTATATAAATACATCTATATGTAATCTTATTTATTTATATAGATAAAAGAAGATGTGGGAATTTCTGAATGAAAATGAAACCAAAGTCATTATCAACAGTTAAATGATAACATATGGTTGTAAGTACATTTCAATGCAAGTTTATTAGAGAATGTTAGAACCCCACTTACATAGTTATGGTAGATAGGATTATGTAAAACCTCAGGGGTTGAAAATATTGGAGTAGGCATAGCAAGATCTGAGCTAAGGGAGAGGGGACAAGCTTTAAATATATTATGATGTCACTGAATCCATAATAATTGAACTTTCTCACTCATAATAATCTCTAAATTAATAAGGAGGTTAAATTAATTTCAAATGGCTCCTATGAGAATAAAATAAAATAAAATTATGATGTTGGGTATTCAGTTAGGGTCTAATTGGTTACAATTCTATATATATCTTCTTATATGTAGTAGATTATCATTACTAAAGTATATATATATATATATATATATATATATATATATATATATATATATATAGAAAAACGAGTAGGAACAATTTCAAAATTACATGGAACAGGTTGAGTGCATAATTAAGGGATTGTGTCATAAGTTGAACTGTAGCTTATTGTAAGCTAATCTTATGGAATAATTCATGGTCACTTAAATAGAGAAATTCAGTAGTAGAAGAGGATGAAGATATATAATTAATCAATCTCTACTATCTATCTTATTATGGAATTTCTTTTGGGGTTCGAGCTTCAAGATCATGGTAGGGCATAGAGAACTTGGTATTCGTATACTTAAAAAATAAATAAATAGATATTTAATCTACAAAAGAACTCGGATTCAACCTAAAATCCTACAATGAGGTTAAAAGAAAAAGGAAAATATAAGGAAACAAATAGATGTCATTAAGAACACTTAGATAATTACATCAGTTATATATATCTATACACACATATATAAGGACGAAGAATTGCAATGTGCATGAAATTGGTAAATGATATGATTGAAAACAACACAAGATATCCTACAGGAAGAGGTCATTAGTTAATAGGTGTATAGAATACTGGTGTTTTTTTAACTATACAAACCAAAATATTGTTCTGGTTGTGAAGACGACAATACAACCTTTCAAACTTTGACTAAAAACCGGTGATAAAAAAAACTCAATGATATTATTAATAAATATTATAACATAGACCTAAAAGAGATGAACGCTGGACAACTATGCCAAGTAACATAGAAAAATAGTCTGCGCCAGTGTCTTGGGCCACTTTTAAAACTGAAACAACTATGTAGAGTAGAAGAGCTCCATACATAGAAGATAGATAAAATATTGGTGTTCATTATTTCCTTGTATAAGGGAAACGAAGATAAACCGCTCAGGAACACTATACAACATCGATCTCGATGTTGACAGAAGTGGGCTCAAACTTTGGAACTAATTTGAAATCAGAGCGCTATCCATGGGAAACAATCTTAAAAATCTCTAAGTACCATTAAGAAAAGCATAACATGAGATTACTATACGAAGGAAACCAACAATTTTATAAGAAAAATGATGGTAGGAAAATAATTTAAAATAGAGGGGTTCCCAAAACCATTACCATTGTGGAATTGGCAATCGATATGAGTAGGGGCACTCTTTCAAGGTGGGTGTGGGATCACACTGACGGGAAAGTGCCAAATACAAATGAAACCGTGAGTTAATAGACCCCTTTCCAACATGACTGGTAAAGGAACAAAATCTGAAATTGCAAACAAGAATAAGGCAATACTTGAATTTGTTTTTCGAGATTATGGAACTGACTCTCACTCAGAACAAGAAATATTTTACCCAGAACCCTCATACAGCTAGCGATGTTAATAGTTTCAAAAACAAATGTGCTTGATAACCTTAAGGTACTTCCAATTACCAAGTCTTCGCATTATGACCATGAATAAGAAACATTTGTAATTAGATGGTTGCCTGTGAAAAAAAAAAACCTAGTTACAGGGGAAGGGGGAAAAGTGCTTTCAAAAGAACAAGTGGAGGAAGTTGTAAAGATTACCTTTAGGGAGATGTTGAATGATATCGTTGTCTTGAGGAGGCTCTATTAACTGGGTGTGAGCTGGAGTGTTGATGCAACTGAGGTGCACATCAACTAGGTGAATATCACGCATAGTGCTCACTGCATCCAGTGAAAAATTAATCTAAAACAAAGAAACATAAGTTTATAGGAGAATCGAAACTTTACCAAAAAAAACTCCAACAAAATGAGTAGTGCATAACGGAAAAAAAAAACAAATGAAAGAGGAGAACCATGCTGCAATTTTGGCAAACCTAAGGGTGGAAGCCGAGTGTTTGATGAACCATTCTTTTTGGTCATTAGGTCACTCAACAAGTTATAGAAAACCATCTACTGTATATCACGAAGGCATCATAAGGGTAAAGCCTCATGGTGGAACAACCAAAACATCATGATTTTGGATCATAGCCTCCGACGAAAAAGAACAGGGTAAGCAAAATGAACCCTCGTCATTCAACTAAACTATTGCACATCGCCCCATGGGTCACATGCGCCCAAGTGATTAGGGCATGCATCGCAGTAGTGGAAAGAATCACCTCAATCCATAAGTGGGATGAAACCCAAAAATATTAAAGGAGAATCAGTCTTGAAGGTACAATATCATGTATTGGAAAATTCTCGATAAAGCATGCCATGCATATGGATGAATCCATCAATATAATCCCAGGAGAGAGTGAAGAAAAACCAAACCCCTATGTTATATCCCCACGCATATGGATGAATCCATCAATATAATCCCAGGAGAGTGAAAAAAAACCAAACCCCTATGCTATATCGCCATGCTGACGAAAAGAGTAAATTCGTCGTATCAAGGCAGAGTTTTCCACAAGTTAGTCACCCCACAACTCAATGTCAAGGCACACCTATTTCAAGATGTGAAAAAAATGAATTTAATAATGCCGTAACAAAATTAAGTTGTGAACAAAAACTTTAAAGAGCTGTGAGATTTTGTAGTAGTGGTTGCATCGATCACACATATCTAGCTAGGAGTGATGTGTTACCACCAAAATAATATAATCATAAAAGTGATTGCTATAATGGCATACGAACTTGACCCTAGAATGTTAACTATAAAGAAAAATCAAATTTGGATCTAGATTTTATGGTTGTGAAGACGACGTTGTAAATTGGCATGGATATTATAGTCAGCGAATATCAAGGAAGCTAGTGCGCCTGCTATGGGACTTAATGAGCTAACCTTGGATTGCTCATAAGGTTATCATAATCATACAATGATGAACCATTGAGAAATAGTTTGAATGTTGTTAGTTGTTGCGGGTGTTAGGTGGGTGAGCAAGTGAATGGTTAGAGCGGTAAGGGTAGGCCTGATTTTGTAGTATTCAGATGAAGGAAGATGTTTCTATAGACGATGATGAACACTGCTGAACACTGCTGCGAGGTAGTTAGGTAGAATGAAGGGAGATAATTATTTCATCCATATGGAGTGTTATGGGTATCACTCAAAACATAGGGTTGAGGAGTGATGTAATTATATATCAATAGATTATGATGAAGATATGGAAATAGATAAACTCTTCTTCCTCACATAATTCAAATAATGTTGTCAAATTAATCCTTGTCAATATTGAAATGTGATTAAGTAGCTAATGTAATTCCAACCTAATAAATAAATTGAAAGGAACCATTACCATCCTATAGTGTGTGGCGTTGATACCTCCCATTGACCTATCTGCCTATTGTGCAAAGCGAAAAGTTAAGATCCATTTCGTAGGTGAAAAGTAGAAACAAGAAATTTCCTTATGGTATTAAGAAAATACACATACTTGTTGTAAGCACTTGTGACAAGGGTATAATGAGGAATATATATACAAATGGAATTATATAGCTAACTAGTTTGGGAAGCTCATGAACATGGTGTAATTCATGGCAATAATACCAAAGAGTATGAGAAGAAATTTGTATTTTGGCGGTAGAAAATTAAGAAACAAAAATGGTTATGATCGTGAGATGTGAAAAGTGGTGTCAGAGTATTAGGTTCAACCTTCAAACCTAATGGACATAATTACAAAACTAATAATTTCTTGAGAAAATATTAGGTTACTAGACTTACGTTAGTTCTGAAACAACAATATGGAGGAAATAATTATAACAATTATGTACTGAATAACCATTGGATTGTAAAGAAAACATAAATGTAATTCAGCTTTGTTTAAAAAAAAAATCACTATACACTCCCATACAGGAAGGAATATGTAGTAGGTAGAAAATCTGACTTTCCTCAATAATTCTGAGATAATGCTTAAATCAGGAAGAATACCATTTCGAGTGAGGAAATCGATATATGGATTATAGAAAAATTGAGGAAGCCAGTAGTGCAAAAAAATAAATGAAAAAAAAATGGCAATAGAAACTATTTCTCAAGGCGACCTAGCCCAAAATTTTTAATAAAAAATGATTGTGTCAATTACAAAGGGCAGAGTGGATATATATTTGTTTTAATCGCTTGCCAATCTTTTTTGAATTGTACCCATGCTTACTGATATACAAAAAAATATAAGAAACCAACGAATTTTCACTTCTTGATCACTAAATTAAGGTAGCAAAGTTAACACTATTAGTAATCAAGGGAAACAACATACACCCACTTGATCTATGGTTGGCCTTGAGGGGAAAAAGTGGGTTCTTACCATTACTAAAGATGGATTAAAAATGGTAGAGCGATGTGTGGATGAACATCTTAACGAGTAGTTAAATAAGTTCTCAGGAACACTAAAATTCAAATTTTAGGTTGTGGAAGATACCAATAGAAACAAGAACTGATATTGTGTTACGCAAAGAAGAGTCATGCAATACGTAATCTCATAAATCAGAAAACAGGAAAAAGGGACTCGACAAAATGTATAAATAAGTCTAGTCTGGTATAAAATCAAATATTTCTTATAGATTTTACCAAAATAGTGTTATCACAATATATATTGTGTTATTGTAAATTATCTGAGATGAAGTTTCAAGGAATTCATTTGTTTGGTTTCCGCCACAATATTTTTCCAAATTACAAGTATACAACCTTATGTCCTACAATTCTAGCTCACAAATAGTGTGTGGTTGCTTTGATACTTCCGTTATGGTACACATGGAAATAAAAATTTAAAGTGTAAGACACATTCCATTGTTATAAAACACATGGTAGCATAACAAGTTATAATCCAGGGACATTAGTAGTGGTAGATTGTCTGAACATTAAACCATACCATATTCTCAGATAATTGGGTTCACATGAGAATTGAGTTCAAATTTTGTCACACTGGAAGGTTGAAAGAATATAAAGGCGCACCCATGATAACGCCTGAGTTTTATGAGAGTCCCAAATTATCTTCACTAATTTTAGATTGGAAATATCCTAGTTCGCCACTTCTTGGTCATCAAACTAGGTTTTGCTTGGCACATTCACTAGCATTGTATTATTTTCTTCACTTTATTGAAGTGTCGCCATATCTAGAAAATGATTCCTTGAGATGCATATCTATGGGGAAAAACCTCAGAGGATCATAAGAGAAATAAAATAAGGAAACAGGATAGGGAACCTCTAATTATATCCTATTCTGTAGTAGATAAACTTAGGAAATATATATATATATCTATCTATCTATCTATCATATATATATATATAATATAATATATATATATATATATATAATGTGAAAAAACGTGCCAAGGAAAAGTTGTAGTTGGAAACCAACATTGGAGGATATGACAGAGTATTAAGGAGGGCTTTCTGTAAGCTGAAATTCAGCACATAATCGAAATTTACATCATAACTTTTTTCAAGAGTACACAGGTTTGAATGTCATGGCTTATTGGACATTGAGTATTTCTAGATGTGGTGAACCCTGTAATACGAAAACTCTTAATTGATATTGAACATATATCAAATATGGAGAGACATAGGTAGCTAGGTCATAAAACTAGCTATGCAAATTGAGGGTTGAGGTTCAAATCTGACGAATAAGGTTGACAGAAAGTCGTATGTGTGAACCATTACGTACTAACTGAGGAAACAATTTGTTGGCTGAAAAAGAATTGGAAGCACTAAACAACGATACAGAAATAATGTAGAAAATTCTAGTTGTATACTCTAGTGAATGATTGGATCAATGGGTGAATTCACATAAACTTGCAAAAAACAAAATTGAGGATTTTTTTTTTTAATTAAAGCAGTGATGGGAAGGTGAATTGAAATCATGTCACTAGGAAAGCTAGTAGGATAGAAGGAAAATAAACTTGAGTAGACCCTCAAATGACAAAACCTTAAAGATGAAATTGATGAGAGGCACAACCAAATCATGGAAAGAAAGCCTTAAATTTAATTTTGATAATAATGAAAACATACTCATGAGATTGAAGATGGTTGGAAGAGGTGAGAATAAATTCACAAATACATTGTGTGTGGATATAGATAGAAGTGTGAATCAAGTAAGTAACTATGTGGGTGATGTCTTTATACCTTTGCTAACTATTAGAAGGGTATGGATATGTGTACTCAAATAATCCCAAGGAAATTGATTAAGGACACTTGATATTTTTTTTTGAACTAGTCAGTAGAAGACTACCTCACATGGAAATACACATGATGGTTGCATACTGGATATAAAATAACAAAATAATAGCATAAAGGAGAATGATGCAAATGGTATGGTAATTATGGATCCCATATCTAAGCAATATGAAAGGAAAGTGTGAACACCCTATATTAAACTTGACAGTAAATCCCACCTATGTCATTAGATATAATGGTGAATAACTAAAGAAAAAAAATATATTGCTTTCTCATGATGTTTCATAAAATTGTTTGAATGCATATGAATAGGGTGACAAATGCAAATGAACTTTTGGAAGCGAGTGCCAACATACTGGGAAAAGGAAGTAATCTCCTTTTGCCACTGAAAAAATAAAATTAAAAAACATGGTAGACATAGCTAATCTCAACTGAAGGATGGTTCAATCATGATGTAGTAACCATGAAAAGGGCCAAAGTAGTAAGTGCATAACTTGTACTATAATATTTTATGATTAACCTATTACATACCGTTCATTTTTAATTGTTATTTTGTTATGGGCAAAGTGAAAAGAAATATACAAATTTGTATATAAAATTTCATAGGTATGGTTGCCAGGTTTAGTATAATAATCTACTAATGGTACTGACATTGAGTAATGTATATGTGGGAACAAAAATCTAGGAAGCACATGTTTGACGTATATGTAAATGTATCAGAGGAGGAGCATGATATAACTATTCTCAAGAATTGAGTCATCATGACAGATGGGAAAAAATGGATGACTGAAAGTGTGAAAGATAGGAATTGATTTCTTGTAAGATGAAGGTTTTTGACAACATGAGGAATATAGAAAAACATTAATACCACACTAAACCCGCAACATGGGAACTGTAGCTATAAATTAGTGTTTCCTTGCAATATCTTTAATATATCATTACTTAAGAAAAAAGTATATGATATCTTATTTTTAGTTGATTTGGAAATGATGGTGGTGAAGTTAAGGTTGAGACTTCGTGATGGGATTCAATGCATCTCAGAGCAGAAAGAGATCCGGCTTTGGAATTGAGTTGTTGGTATAGATAAAGCACAATGAGAGTAGTTATTTTTGGAGGGGATACATTGGAACAAATCATGAAAAAGGAAGAGTTACCAGTAAAGTTCAGGGAAAAGGAACTGAACACCAAACACTGAGGACAATGTTAATAAAAGGGGAGGAGGATGTAATATACCTCCATGGTTATAATATTGTTTTGGGTTAGATTGAGTTACATTGGATAGAATGGAAGAAAATCCATATAAAAGAAAAAATAATTATTGGAATATTATTAATAAATGAATAAATATGATGAATGTGCTTGGAAATGAGACACCTAGAATTGAGATTCTTGCCATGCCTTCTTGATAAGAATACTAGATGAAATTCTATATAAGCTTAATGGATGGGAAAGAAAGATCCATTAAGTTGTTTAGCTAGACATAGATGTTATATGTGGGAAAAATAAAAGTGTTGTGGGAGAGAAAGGCAGTATTTTATGGTAAAGCCTACCCATATGGATAAGAAAAGGTACACAAAGTAGGACGTTGGTAAAAGAAACCTTATTAATAAGGAAAGGTATTAAATAATTATGGAAGGTATTAACACGGTTTTTTTATCCATGGGCAAGTATTCTCAGCTCGAGGGTGAATTGGAGGAAGTCAGTTCTAAGTTGGGTTATGGTGTTCGATTTCAAAGTGACTCCCTATCAACTATTCAAGATTGAATTAATTGGATTTATGGTTTTTGGATAATTTGATTCCATCTTTTTTTATATTGCTATTAATTATTGTACGAATACAAATACATGTAATATTATTTATAAATATAGATATAATAAGATGTGGGAATTTCTGAATGGAAATGCAACCAAATTCCTTATCAGGAGTTAGGTAATAACATATGGTTGTTAGTATATTTAAATGTAAGTTTATTAGAGAATGTTAGAACCCTACTTACGTAGTTATGGTTAATAGGATTATGTAAAATCTCACGGGTAGAAAATATTGGAGTAGGCATAGAAAAATCTAAGTCAAGGGAGAGCAGACAAGCCATAAATATACTATGATGTCACTGAATCCATAATAATGTAACTCTCTTGTTTGGAATAAATTTTAAATTAACGAGGTTAAATCAATATCAAATGGCTAGTATGGGAAATTTCAAAAAAAAAGGATGATGTTGGGTATTCAATTAGGATCTAATTAGTTACAGTTTTATATGTATCTTATTATATGTTGTATATTCTGGTTACTGAAGTATGTATAAATTTGAAAAATGAGAAAGAACAATTTGAAAATTACGTGGAACAGGTTGATTGCATAATTAAGGGATTGTATCAAAATTTGAATTGTAGCTTATTCTTAGATCATCTTACAGATGAATTCAAGATAACTTAAATAAATAAAAACGGTAGTATCAAAGGCTAGAGATCTATAATTAATCAAGCTTTGTTTTCTGACTTATTAAGGAATTTCTTTTGGGGTTCGAGCTTTAGGTTCATGGTAGGGAAAAGAGAACTTCGTATTTGCATACTTAAATCAACAATAAACAATTATTTAATTTACAAAAAAACTCGGATTCAACCTAAACTGCTACGATGAGGTTAAAAGAAGAGGGAAAATATAAGGAATTGAATCGATGTCATTAAGAACACTTAGATAATTACACCAGTTCTATATATATAATATATATATATATATATATATATATATATATATATATATCTATAATATATAAATATATATATATATATAATATATATATATATATATAAGGATGAATAAATATAATGTGCATGAAATTCGTAAATGATACGATTGAAAACAACACAGGATATCCTACAGACCAAGGTCATTCATTAATAGGTGTATAGAATACTAAATTTTTTCAACTATACAAATGAAAATAATGTTATAGTTTTGAAGACCACAATACAACTTTTCAAACTTCACCAAAAAGAGGTGATAAACAAAAAAAAATCAGTGATATTATTAATAAATATTATAACATAGACCTAAGAGAGTTAAACATTGTACAACTATGTTGGGTAACACATAAAAAGAGTTTGTGCTAGTGTGTTGGGCCACTTTTAATACTGAAACAACTATGTAGTGTAAAGGATCTCCATACATAGTAGATAGATAAAATATTGGTCTTCATTCTTTCCTTGTATAAAGGAATCAGAGATAAACCGATCTCCACTCTAGAATGTTATACAACAACGATCTCCATGTTGGAAGAAGTGGGCTCAAACCTAGAACTAATCTGAAATAGGAAACATCCATGGGAAACAATCCAAAAAAGATCTGAATACCTATAAGAAAATCATAACATGAGAATACCGTACAAAGGAAACCAACAATTTTGTAATAACAACGATGATAGGAAAAAAAATTAAAACAGAGGGGTTCCCAAAACCCTTACCATTGTGGGATTGACAATCGATAGGAGTAGGGGCACTCTTTCAAGGTGCACATGGGATCACGGTGAGGGGAATGTGCCAAATATAGAGGAAACCATGAATTAATAGACCCCTTTCCAACATTATTGGTAAAAGAAAAAACTATGAAATCGTAAAGAAGAATAACGAAATACTTAAATTTGTTTTCAGAGATTACGGAACCGAGAGTCACTGGGAACTAGTAATAGTTTACCCAAAACCTAGAAGGTCCATCCATGTCATTGGTTTCGAAAAAAATTGTGCTTGACAAGCATAAGGTACTTCCAATTACCAAGTCTCTTCATTATGACAACGAATAAGAAAAATTTGTAATTATAGAGTTTCCTACGAAAAGAAATTGAGTTACAGGGGAAGGGGGAAAAGTACTTCCAAAAGCATAGGTGGAGGCAGCTGTAACGATTACCTTTAGGGAGATGTCGAATGATATCACGTATTATAGAAGCTGTAGTAATTGGGTTGAGCAGGAGTGTTGGTGCAACCGAGGTGCAGATCAGCCAGGGCAATATCACCTAGAGTTCTCACTACATCCAAAGACAAATTAAGCTAAAACAAAATAAACATAATATAGTAGGAGAATCAAAACTCTACAAAAAAAAATACAAAAAAATGAGTAGCGTGGTGGCTCCCGCCGTTTCTCACACCTGTCCTGATATGACCGCGTCCGGAATGAACTTTAATATTGACTTTAATACTTGGTACGATGCCTCGAGGTTTGGTTTAGGGTTTATCCTGGGACTTTCGGTTGCAGCCTCACACCTGCCGGTTACTCCGCCTTTTGTCAACGATCCCCGCGCTCACTTCACCATTCTTACCCTGTCGCTGTTCTGGACGACTCCGTCTGCAACTGTATGAAACCCTCGAGTTTCTTTACCTATTTATCAGTGATAACTTACCTGTATCTTGTTGATTCTCTACGGTTATGGGTATGTGCCTTCGAGGCCTGTAACAATACTCTTTTCTCTAGACGATGTTAATGTTAAACTTTAGGCACAGTTTGTTGTGTTTTGGCTTTGCGCTCACGCTGTCTGCAATTTTTAAATGATTGACTGGTTTTCTCTGATGGCAGGTTACACTCCACACTCCAACGCTTCACCCGACTACGAGGTAAGACTTCTCTTCCCTGTTATACAACCTAGCTTTTCTATCGTTCCACTTCTAACACTTTTCCGCTACTGTCAATAGGGTATGACCATTCTCTGGTCTTCTTCGAACCCCACTCTCGGATCACAGGTAATTTCCTCTCAAACCCTTATTTATTCCTTGATTTTATCTCACTGTTTTATGGGTGCTCTTTTGGACTTTAACATTGTTCTGTTTTTGTGACAGGTATTCACCTGTGATGGCTCTGTGGCTAACTATGTTCTGCAACCCTATCGAATGCTCAAACGCTCCGGTCACGGGTAGCACTTCTCTATTTTGTAGGCTGTATTTTATTGTCGGTTCCGTAGGTTTTGTAGGCTTTGTAGGTAGAAAGTCTGGTTCTGTAGAGGTTATGTCCCTCTCTGTTCTTGATTCTTGTTCTCGGTAATATGGCGGTCTGTTGATAAAAACCCTTATTGGGCGTTAGTTGTTTCGACTGTTGATTTTTGGTAGTTCCGCTGCTCGGTTGTCATTTTAGTAAGGTGGACATATGATTCTGGGTGTTTTGTTTGTATTGGTGAGAGGGTCTTTCGATAAATCGAGCCCTCCTACTGTAGATTCGCGCTCAGGCACTACAAACCCTCGACCTCTTGTAACTGTTTGTTCTTATATTAATGATTCAGAATTATATATTATTCCGTGATTTCTTTGTGGCGGTAAAGCTCTGCCTGTACTGGTCTGTACTCTGTTCTTTTCAATATATGAAGTTTTCTTCTTAACAGTGAATGTGAGTCTTCTACTTTTGCGTATTAGGTAATAATAGATGCATGAAATGGTTTACAGTATATGTTCATTTCATTTCTGTATTTGCTTAACCATGAAATTGGTTATGAGGGTTTGTCAATTTTCGAATTACCTGTATATACTTTGATGTCGAGTCTATTCTCTTGTATGTGATGTTGCTCGTGGGACCCTTCCCTGCATTCTCCACTTGTTGCACCACCTGGGACTCTTTCGACCTTCACTACTTCCTCGTTCCTGGTCCGTAACTTGAATTGATACTTGTGTCGTTCGTCTGTACTTTGCTAGCCTCTTGTCTGTTTACTTCTACGCTATTCGGTTCTGTTAAAACATATCATATGACATGGCAAACTTTACAGTAATAATAAATAACTTGGCATTTGTCGTTACAGTGATAGAAAATAATTTGATATTGGTCTTTACAGTGATGAAAGAAATAACTTGAAATTAATTTCTGGTAAAAGAAATGCAAACTTGTAATGACTGTATTTTCTCTCTTTTTCTCTTACGGAGGAATCCCGTACAATGGTTTTCTTCCTGCTTTTAATCTAATGCAACTTAACTGTTCTTGTAAAACTGTCTCAACAGAAAGCAACTGTTTTGTCAGTTCTGTAACTGTTTCTAACTACTGTAACTTTTAAGGAAAATAATTAATTATTTTTGTCCTGTTACCAGTTCCTAATAAACTGCAACAGTGTTCCACTACAACTCCTAAATTCTCTCAACCTATAGACAGATAAATAAAATAACATAAGTAAAAGTAAAGTCATATTACTGACAAGCCTAACACTTGTCCAATTAAAATAAACGACTATTTGTTCTGATCTTTTCATGAGACTGTCAGCCCTTTATGTCTCCTTAGAGCTGGATGCTCCTGCATCAGGCTCCCGGGGTGGCAAAAAGTCATGGCTCCGTTCCATGAGGTCGTCAACAGAGTAGCCTGCCTTTTGTATTTATGTCGCATTCAACCATGAACTGTCCTCTATTGGATGGTTCTTCCACTTTACTAAATATTTCAAATACTCCTTCCTGCACGTGTGCCTAGCTACCTGTGTGTCCAAAATTCCCTCGATTTCGACGGGTGGTGCCAACGGCATCTGTCTCGTCCATGAATCTCCTTTCAAATGGGTGTCCCACGGTGGCTCTATTGCCGCATCATCTGCTGAACCTGCAATATAGGGAAACAGATCTGCCACGTTAAAGATAGGGGAAATACCAATTCCTGGTGGCAACTGGATCTCGTAAGCGTTCGCAGAAAAATTGCGAATGATCTTGCAGGGCCCGATTTTCTTAAACTTGAGCTTGCTGTACTCTCGCTTGGGAAAACGTTCCTTGCGTAGGTATGCAAGAACTTCATCTCCGACATTAAACTGAACTTCCCGGCGTTTTGTATCAGCTCACTGCTTGTACTTCTGATTGCTGTCTTGTAGCTTCAGCTTAACCTGTTCGTGCAGTTTGCTCATGGCTTGGGCAAAATCTTCTCCATCAGCGCTCCGTTTTTCCAGTTTGCCTAAATCTCGTAACTCGTGCACTCCTCGTGGGTGCATGCCGTACAGAATTTGAAACGGATTGTGACCTGTGCTACGGTTAGGAGAATCGTTGTATGCGAACTCCGCCTGTGCTAATACATGATCCCAAGCCCGAGAATTTTCACCTGTTAAACTTCTGAGCAGATTCCCTAGGCTTCGGTTCACTACCTCCGTCTGTCCGTCCGTCTGCGGATGATAAGCGGAGCTGAACTGCAATTGAGTATCTAACTTCTTCCACAGAGTTCTCCAGAAATGACCTATAAACTTGACATCTCTGTCAGAGATAATGCTTCGTGGAAGCCCATGTAACTGCACGATCTCTGTAAAAAAAAGGTGTGCTATGTAAGTAGCGTCACTGGTTTTCTTGCACGGTACAAAGTGTGCCATCTTCGAAAATCGGTCGACTACAACCATCACTGAATCAAAGCCGCGTTGTGTTTTTGGTAATCCCAGTACAAAATCCATGCTGACCGAATCCCAAGGTCTACTAGGAATGGGTAATGGCATATAAAGTCCAGTGTTCTGACTGTGACCTTTTGCCAATTGACAAATTTTACACCTAGTAACATACCTCTGCACATCTCGCTGTAACTAAGGCCAAAAATAGAAATGATGTACCTGAGCAACGGTCTTGTCAATTCCGAAGTGTCCTGCTAGGCCTCCGCTGTGTTTCTCCTGTATGATATTTTCCCGCATGGAACAGTTGGGAATACACAACTGTCCTCCTTTGAACAGCAACCCTTCCTGTAAGTTATAATCCAGCCATTTGCTGTCATTTCGTAACAACGGGTTTTGGCAAGCCTCATAGGCTTCCATAAACTCGGTGTTGTTCGGATACAGCTCTTTCAAGTGTTCAAATCCTAAGATCTGCATTGTGCTTTCCTGTAACAGTAATGTTCTCCTACTAAGTGCATCTGCTACTTTATTCGATTGCCCACTAATGTGTTTAAGCACAAACGTGAAACTTTGTAAGTACTCAACCCAAGCTACATGCTTGTGGTTCAATTTATGTTGTTGCATAATATACTGTAACGCAGAATTATCAGAAAATAAAACAAATTCGTTACCTAGTAGATAATGCCGCCAGTGCTTTAAAGCCTGTACAATGGCGTAGAACTCCTTGTCATAGGTCGAGTACTTCTGTCTGCTCTCGTTTAACTTTTCGCTGAAATAAGCAACTGGTCTGTCTTCCTGGCTAAGGACTGCTCCAATGGCTGTACCACTGGCGTCAAAACGAACTTGAAAAAGTTTGTTGAAATCAGGCAGTCTCAACACAGGTCCTTCAGTAATCTTCTTTTTCAAGATTTGAAAACTGTTTTCTGCCGCTTCAGTCCAGTGAAAAGGCTGATTCACTTTCTTGATGGTATCTAACATTGGTGCGCAAATCTCGCTGAAATTTCTAATGAACTTCCTGTAAAAACTGGCAAGTCCATGGAAACTTCGAACTTCAAACAAACTCTTCGGAGAAGGCCAGCTAACTATAGTTGCCACTTTCTCTGGATCCATTTTTAATTCATTTTCCGCAATAACAAAACCCAGATATATCAGTTCTCTCTGAAAAAAAGTACATTTCTTCAAATTAATTAACAGCTTGTTTTGCTGTAATTTTCTCAACACGCTCTGCAAATGCCCGAAATGCTCCTCCTTAGTCTTACTAAAAATCAGAATATCGTCCAAGTAAACTATAACAAACTTACCGTTAAATTCCTTCAGCACTTCATTCATCAGTCGCATGAATGTGCTGGGAGCGTTGCTCAAACCAAACGGCATCACCAGCAGTTTGTATAAGCCTTCGTTTGTCTTAAATGCAGTTTTCCATTCATCTCCCTCACGAATCCGGATCTGGTGATATCCACTTTTCAGATCAATCTTCGAAAAGTAAGTCGCTCCACTCAGACAATCCATCATATCGTCCATCCTGGGCAAGGGAAACCTGTACCTAACGGTAATCTTGTTAATAGCCCTGGAATCCGTACAAATCCTCCATTCTCCTCCTTTTTTTGGAGCCAAAACAGTGGGTACTGCACATGGGCTCATGCTCTCCCGAATCAACCCTTTGTCCAACAACTCTTGGACCTGTTTTCTAATCTCTTCATGGTCCTTGGGACTCATGCGGTAGGCTACTTTATTTGGCAGACTTGCTCCTGGTATAAAGTCAATGCAGTGACTAATACCCCTCCTAGGTGGCAACTCATCTGGAAGATCATCCACCACAATGTCTCCAAAATCCTGTAGCAACCTCTGTACTTCCTCTGGTAAATCTGAAACCTGTGTGTGGAGTACCATTGTTCTTGGTCTCCTTATGACAGCAAAATTTATCTCGTTGTCCTCAATCTGTTTTATGAATTCTTTCCCTCCTAACAGCAGTGCTTTCACTCCACTAGCCTCTGCTGTGTTTTCCTCTTTGATGGGTACAAGCGTATGCTTGATCCCATCTTTCACAAATTTGTAGCAGTTAGTTTTTCCATCGTGAACTGCACCTGTGTCAAACTGCCAAGGTCGTCCTAACAACAAATGACAGACATCCATTGGCATCACATCACAAAGGATCTTGTCCTTGTACTTTCCAATCTGAAACTCTACTTCACACTATTCATCAACTAACAGTTGATGCCCCTTCTGCAGCCACGATACTTTTTAGGGAGTGGAATGCTTCAGCCTCTTTAATCCCAGCTTCTCCACCATCTCCACAGCTACCAAGTTATCGGTACTCCCGCTGTCAACAATTACCTTACAGCACTTGCCTTGTGACTTGCAGACAGTGCGAAACAAAGCCTTTCGCTGATCTGGCTCTGCAACTTCCTTGGCTGGCTTCAACAGCACCTTATTCAATACCAAGGCTTCACCTATCTCAGGTGTGTTCTCCGCTTCCTGAGGTGTCTCCTCTGCATCCTCTGGCTGGGCAACATAGGTTCCTCTCCCGCCTACTGGTTCGCCCTCAGGACAGTCATAAGACTTATGTCCCAACTTATGACAACGATAACACTGGACAGTTCCCCGGCCTCGACCAAATCCTCGTCCTCTCTGAGCTGGTCGCCCTTCCCTGTTGCTGTTGTCTTTATCTGTCGTACCAGCAGATTTGGAACTGCTACCTTCCTCATTTGTGACTGTACCTCTCTCTCTGCCATACACTTTGCCTTTTCCTCTGCCAGAACCACCTCCTCTCCGGGAGTTCTGCTTCCTATTTATCTTCTCTTCAGCCTTCAGTGCAAACTGATAGGCTTCATCTAACGTCTGTGGTGAAAGGATACCAATCTCATCCAAAATCTCCCCTCTCAAGCCATTTACAAATCTGGATGTTTTCTCTGAGGTATCTTCCACATACCCTGCTCGCAGATTTAATTTATAGAATTCCTCTGTAAATTCTCTAACAGTCATTCCCCTCTGTTTCAGGTTCTGTACCTGTCTGTACAACATTATATGATAGTCTTTCGGTAAGAACTTCTCTTTCAGTTTTGCTTCCATCCTGGCCCATTTCTTGATTGGCTGTTTGCCTAATCTCCTTCTTTCTGCCTGAACGCTGTCCCACCATAAGGACGCATGTCCTTTCAGCTTGGTGGCGGCAAACCTTACCTGTTTGTCTTCGCTGGTCTCCTCAAACTCAAAGAATTTATTCACTTCACTTAGCCAATCTAACAACACGTCTGCCGATAAGCTTCCGTCATAGGTAGGCAACTCATGCCTTGGCTTATGACTGGACAGCAAAACTGACTTTAATAATCTCAGTTCCGGTGTTATTCCCTCAAACTCATCCTGCTCTGGTTCAACTGCCTCTTCATCACTGTTATCTGCTAGATTTCTTCTTCCTCCAGCCTCTATCACTGCCAATCTCTCACGCAAAACTCTTATCTCTTCTCGCAATCCATCATCTACTGGCCTGTGGACCATTCGTCCTCTGCCTCTTCCCCTTCCTCTTTCTCTTCCTCTTACCTCACCTTCGCCTTCTACTTGTTCCATTAATTCTAACTCAAAACCGGCTCTGATACCACTTATGGTAGCTCCCGCCGATTCTCACACCTGCCCTGATATGACCGCGTCCGGACTAAACTTTAATATTGACTTTACTCCCCGGTACGATGCCTTGAGGTTCGGTTTAGGGTTCTTCCCGGGACTTTCGGTTACAGCCTCACACCTGCCGGTTGCTACGCCTTTTGTCAACAATCCCCGCGCTCATTTCGCCATTCTTACTCTGCCGCTGTTTTGGACGACTCCGTCTGCAACTGTGTGAAACCCTCGAGTTTCTTTACCTGTTTATCAGTGGTGACTTACCTGTATCTTGCTGAATCTCTGCGGTTATGGGTATGTGCCTTCGAGGCCTGTAACAGTACTCTTTTCTCTATACTATGTTAATGTTAAACTTTAGGCACGGTTTATTGTGTTTTGGCTTTGCACTCATTCTGCCTGCAATTTAGATGATTGACTGGTTCTCACTGATGACAGGTTACACTCCACGCTCCAACGCTTCTCCCGGCTACGAGGTAAGACTTCTCCTCCCTGATATACGACCTGGCGTTTCTGTCATTCCACTTCTAACACCCTTCCGCTACTGTCAATAGGGTATGGCAGTTCTCTGGTTTTCTTCGAATCCCACTCTTGGCTCACAGGTAATTTCCTCACAGACCCTTATTTATTTCTTGTTTTTATCTCACTGTTTATGGGCGTTCTTTTGGGGTTTAACACCGTTCTGTTCCTGTGGCAGGTATTCACCTGTGATGGTTCTGTGGCTAACAATGCTTTGCAGCCCTATCGAATGCTCAGACCCTCCGGGTCACGGGTAGCGTTTCTCCATTTCGTAGACTGTATTTTATTGTCGGTTCCGTAGATTTTGTAGGCTCTATAGGTAGAAAGTCTGGTTCTATAGAGGTTATGTCCCTCTCTGTTCTTGATTCTTGTTCTCGGCAATATGGCGGTCTGTTGATAAAAACCCTTATTGGGCGTTAGTCATTTCGACTGTTGATTTTTGGTAGCTCCGCTACTTGGTTGTCCTTTTAGGAAGATGGACATATGATTCTGGGTGTTTTGTTTGTATTTGTTGAGAGGGTCTCTCGATAAATCGAGCCCTCCTATTGTAGATTCGTGCTCAGGCGCTACAAACCCTCGGCCTCTCGTAACCCGTCTGTTCTTATGTTAATGATTCAGAATTATATATTATTCCGTGGTTTCTTTGTGGCGGTAAAGCTCGGCCTGAACTGGTCTGTACTCTGTTCTTTTCAATATATGAAGTTCTTTAACAGTGAATGTGAGTCTTATACTTTTGCGTGTTAGGTAATAATAGATGCATGAAATGGTTTACAGTATATGTTCATTTCATTTCTGTATTTGCTTAGCCGTGAAGTTTGCTATGAGGGTTTGTCATTTTTCGAATTACCTGTATATACTTCGATGTCGAGTCTATTCTCTTGTCTGTGATGTCACTCGTGGGACCCTTCTCTGTACTCTCCACTTTGTTGCACCACCTGGGACTCTTTCGACCTTCGCTGCATCCTCGCTCCTGGTCCGTAACTTGAGTTGATGCTTGTGTCGTTCGAATGTACTTTGCTAGCCTCCTGTCTGTTTACTTCTACGCTATTCTGTTCTGTTAAAACATATTATATGACATGGCAAACTTTACAGTAATAATAGATGACTTGGCATTTGTCGTTACAGTGATAGAAAATAATTTGATATTGATCTTTACAGTGATGAAAGAAAGGACTTGAAATTAATTTCTGGTAAAAGAAATGCAAACTTGTAATGACTGTATTTTCTCTTTTTTTCTCTTACGGGGGAATCCCCTACAATGGTCTCCTTCCTGCTTTTAATCTAATGCAACTTAACTGTTCTTGTAAAACTGTCTCAACAGAAAGCAACTGTTTTGTCAGTTCTGTAACTGTTTCTAACTATTGTAACTTTTAAGGAAACAAATTAATTATTTTTGTCCTGTTACCAGTTCCTAATAAACTGTAACAGTGTTCCACTACAACTCCTTAATTCTCTCAACCTGTAGACAGATAAATAAAATAACATAAGTAAAAGTAAAGTCCTGTTACTGACAAGCCCAACACTTATCCAATTAAAATAAACGACTATTTGTTCTGATCTTTTCATGAGACTGTCAGCCCTTTATGTCTCCTCAGAGCTGGATGCTCCTGCATCAATAAACCCCTGTTTTGACTGAACATCTAGGCAAGTACTTGCACATCTCCAGATCTCTTGCATCTATAAACCCTTGTTTTGACTCAAAAATTTTGCCCAGTTTTCGGTTATTTATACCAGCACCACAACAGAGTTCTTCCAAACCCATGAAATGGCATGCGGTTAAGTTAATAAATAATGATACTTGTTTTTATTACAATGAATTTTTTTACGGAAAATTCCTCTTAGCTGG